>JAFMPE010047432.1:5102-20717 GCA_024759925.1 Ficus religiosa | reverse complement strand
AGTTAAACTTAAATGTCAAACGAAACATAAATAAATCTAACATTCATGATAGGCCAAAAGACAATAATAGATAAATACACAAATATTTCGTTTGTGCCAGGCCAACATAAAACCAAAGATGTATAAGATAACATTTATTCTACCTCTTTAGTTAGAATTCAAATTCCCTCATTTCAAAATTGAAAGGAAAAATAATGGGTAAAAAAATTGAAATTTGAAGAGAAATTATAAAGAATGCAAAAATAACTAAATTATATTTAAATTGATCTATTTCTCATCAATGAAAATATATAAAACATGTATGCTGAAAATGTGTGTAGTATAATATTGAACATAAAAACCTTATATAACGTGGTCAGAAAAACAATTATTTAGAAATTTGTGAGGAAAAATACATGATGAAATAACTTATGCATTTGCTTTTGCTATAGTTTTTTAGCGGTTGGAATTTGTTACTTTTAGATTATGCTTTTGCTTCTACTTTAATTAAATCTCTTATTAGAAACATGATTCCAAACTGGGAATATGAGGTGGAGTACAATTATTAAGTGTCATTTTATTTTTTTAACCAAATTATATCAAATTATTGTTTTTTTTTTTTAATATGATGTAATGATTATTTGATCTAACCATTCAAAAATTTATCAGAATTTTCTAAAATGGCTAGTATTAAAAGAAAGGATATATTATAATCACAGTCTTCTTTATTTTTGACATTTTTAGATCAAGTAAAATGCAACATAGCAAAAGATCACATTTTTACTAGCCACTTTTAGGCTGCCAAAAAGAATCATAAAAAGTGACATTTCCCTGCTCAGTCAGGTGCATTGGTTCCAAAAATTTTATTTATCTAAAGTTAATCTGTGGTAAATTTTTGTATTTTACCCCAATAGATTCAACTTAGTAGTCAAACGAAGTACCATAGCAAAACAAAAATGAGGAGTCACTTTCACATGCATGTGCAGTCCCTGTGTGATAGAGCTTCACACAATTGGCCAAAAAAGATCAAAGATTTGTGGCCCATTCTAGATTTTTTGATGGACTTAATTCAGCCAAGTTGATATTATCATTAATCATTAAGCATAGAAAAGCACATTATTATGATGTTTTCTAGTTCTTGAAACATTAATTTGGCCTCATTTTGCCCCAAATTTGCGCTTGGTTATAGTAGGAATACACCCCATGTCAAAACTTATGCAAAACAATGAAAGTGACTTATTTAATTATTATATTATTTTTTGCATGGATTGGTATTCTTAAGTTACATGTCACTCTTGACTTTAAAGACCACAAAATTTAGTCTAATTTCCTTGAAAAAGAAAAGTGTTAGGCTAAAGCCTCGCTTGGCTGATCAATTTAAACTTAAAATTTTCATCTCAGTTTTTGTCTTTTTTTGAAAAAGTTTTTTATCTTTTCTAAAAAAGTTTTTTGTTTTTTCTAAAAAGTCAACAAAAATTACTATTAAAACTTAAAATTTTCAACTCAAACTCATTCACCAAACAGACTCTGATTGTTTTCGACTCAACCCAATGCACAAAATGGCTATATGAGTAATGTTGTGAAGTGGCCAACCACAATCGGTGTTTAGTAAATGTATGAGTTGTTTTTAAAACATTTTAATAATATTGTGATATTAATGGTTAACAAATAACACGTATAGAAAAATTAGGTGTCATGTCATTATTTTTATACATTTTTGTAAATCCATAATTTATTGATAGCAAAATTAGGTGTCATGTCATTATTTTTTATGCATTTTTGTAAATCCATAATTTATTGAAAAGCTTAAAATTCAAAACTTGACAAAAATCTAAAAGTAAAGTATTTTATTAATTATTGAAAATTTATCGTTTGTGTAATGCTAGTTGGCAGTTACAAGTTACAGCATAACAAACAAAACATTTTTGAAAAGAAGCTACAAAAAGAAAGTTAATTTAAGTTCCCTTTTCTAACTTCACTTTAGAAATAAAGTCCTCCTTTTAGAGCTAAAATGATCCCAATTGCAAAACTATAATGAGATATGGTGCATAATGAATAATGATAAATCAAAGGCCCCCACAAATCTCCCTCTTTGATTATGGACAAAGAATATCTTGTCCTTGTTAGGTCTAGTGGTTGGTGGTAGGTGATTCTTACTAAAAACCTTATTTGTTTTCTTGGATTAGCAAAGTTATTTGGTCATTGTCACTTATATATCCGTTGTCATTTTAACTGTATGCATTTAAATAGTTTTTATCTTCTTACTTTTTTTTTCCCATATTCTTTTTGTTCTATCCGCTTTGTTTATCTCTTTTTTTAAATCTTTTTAGTTCACTCACAATTAAAACAACAAAAATTGACCCCATCTCATCTCTTCATTTGATTAGAGTCCTTTCATATATATATATATATATTTTGTGAATAAAAGGATTTGAGGGTGACCTTATTATTTTTAAGTTTTTAACCTCATAGGTAATAATTTATTTCCCTAGATATGATAGAGAGACATGTTTTTTATATTAATTTCTTTCATTCGGCTATTCGAAGTTTATCATATCATCACCAAATCATACTTCGACAATCAAAACTAGAATGAAACCTTAAAAAAGACAATTGGAATCAAGCCCAGATCGACAAAAAAAAAAAAAAAAAGAAGCTCACAAATTCACACACTCTTGTCAACCCATCCACTGTGGGTGTCATATATATTCGAACTTCCCCCTCTTTTCCTGCAGCAAGAAAACAAAATTAATATACTTCCAGAAAAGGAAAAGTGAAAATTATTACAAGTTTTTTCAAGATCAACAGACTAGGGTCATTTTTGTCATTATACTTCTGGCTAATCCATTTCCACGGTTTCAACTTCAAGCCGCGTCCATTGAAAACGACGAAACTTCGAGTAAGTACTGAAGTTGGCGAACCTAAAGCATATATCCGTCTGAAAAATAAATAAAGCATAATATAAATATTTTTATTTAGGTTAGAATCTTTTTATTTTTTTAACTAAAAATAATAATAGCCATTATACAATCAATCATTAATTTATATATTAGAAAGGCAAGCCTTCTTATACTAATTTTTAGTTAATCCATTAATTTATAAAAATTTAATATATAAGCTTCAAAATTTTAAAAATTTACACTGTGCAATTAAAAATTATCTATTTAAAAAAAATCTCTAATAATAGATTAAATCATTATATATAATTGCTCTCTTTAAATTTTAACAACATGCAATATTTTTATATTCTACCCATAGATGAAACAGTTAAAAATTTAACGATTAAAACAATACTTTATACCAGTATTACAAAATAAAAGATCCTATAGAGAAACTCTAATATTTATTATTGTTTTTTTTTTACTAGAAATCAAATATTATAGGAAAAGTATTTGAATGATACAAATTTAAAGAGTATCATTGCACCAATTTAACATAAAAAATTAACACTAAACTAACATGACACGAAATCAGACTAAAATTTATGTCGTGTTGATTAATAAATAAAAAATTTTGATTATTTAAATAATTTTCTCATATTATATTGTTAGTCAGTTCAGTTTTCTTATAAAAAAAAAAGGGAAAACTAAAAAATATATAATGTAGAAAGTCCATCGTGGTACTATTGCAATTTGGACCATTACATTTTTGTTGTTTTGTGACAAGTCCGTGTGTTATTCTTATTTTATAATTTGTAAGTTACATTAGTTACGCATTAAAACCTTGCATCTTTTCTGTCCTAGCCACTGCACATAAAAAAAAAAATATATATATATATATATATAATTCAGAATCTTCTTATCTTACTCACGAAAGTGAGAAAAATAAAATATAATTGAACAACTTAAAAAACTAGTGGCATTAGTAAATTGCTTGATTATAAAAATAATAATTATAATGCCTCTTTAATCTATGAATTATGATTAGTGGCTGTGGACTTGGAATGGCCTTCTTGGATCAACAACAACAACATGCAACCTGATTTTATATGACGAGATCTAAATTATGTCTGTAGGACAAATTTGAACCAGAAAAAAGAAACGTGTTAGAAAGGAGAAATAATAATTTCATAACTATGATTTTAATTTACTATTAACTTGTTCATTTTTGTCTAAGATGTAGAGTCCGTTTGGTATCATAGTTCAACTCAACTCAACTCAACTCAAACTTTTTTTTATCTTTTTCCCAAAAAGTTTTTTGTCTTTTCTGAAAATTCAAAAAAATTTACTATTACAATTAAAATATTTCAACTCAAATTAACAAACCAAACGGACCCGTAAAATTTGTGCGTTACTATCGTCTAACAATAAATATTAAATACCATGATGTTGAACGCTTTCAAGAACAAAAACATAATAATTTGGAGTATAGGTCGTGAATTGTGATTTAGTTTGGAATTATTAAAAGGAGGACGTAATAAATTTGGATGAAGAAACTTCCTAGTACTTTTGTTCATCATTATTTTTTGTTTGCAAACTTTGAAATTTTTTATACATTAGATTCGAAAATCAATATGAATTCATTGATTGCCTAATTTGACTATGCAAGCAAGAAATTGTTAAAGTCTATAATATTGGCATGTAATGTAGTGCATACATCGTTGATGCGGTATGTGCATCTAACTGATTATTTTATCCAAATACGTATATGATCCTAAAATGCTTATCTAAAAATATAAAAATTTAGTAACGTTTTGAAAATGATTTTGTTTTAATAACGGAACGAAGAGCAAATGAGCGATGAAGTGTTGTGTCCAAACCGGTGAAGTTTTATAAAATAGAAGGACAATAGTGCAAATTTGCAGATTTTTTTAACGTAAATTAATAAAAAAGAGAAAATATTATGCGTAATTCTGATAAAATATGATTCACGGAAAATAATAAAAAAATCAGTGGCATCAGATCATGTTTCCATTATATAAAAGATTGTTTTGTGTCTCTCTATCGTCTCTTTGGTTCTCTCTTCTCCGTAATCGAAACTCGCAAATCAATCAGAATTAAGCAAACCCTTTTCGAGTCCGACACACTGAAAGAGAAAGAGAAAGAGAAACACTGAAAAAGAGTCGGTGAGGAGAGAGAAAGAGAGAGAGAGAGAGAGAGAGAAACCCACTGAGTCAGACAGACAGAGAAGCACGAAGCAACCCCAACCAAACGCATAAACCCATCTCCCTCCCTCTCTCTGTCTCTCCTATCTCTCTTTCTCTCTCTACGCTCGAATTCACTTGCACTCACAGGGATAGACTCAGAGCTGCTGATCTACTCGCCACGTCAGATCCGGCAGTTGCTCCGGCGATATTCATCGGAATGTCAGCTTCCGACGACCTCACCAGGTTCTATCTCTCTTGTGTTTCTCTCTCTTCCGTGAGAATTTCTGATCGAGCAAAATGTGTCAGAGTTTTCCGTTTGTTTTGGCTGGCTCTATTTGAATCTTTCCGATTTTCAACAGTACTTTTTCGTTTTGGTCTGTAGACTTAACTTTTAGCCCCGTCCTCGATCTCTGCACTTTACGGACCTTCTCCCTCTACTTATTATCAGAATCTAATTCCCTCTCTCTCCTCTTTCTCTCTCTAGATTTGCTTTTCTCTCCCTCTGCGCTGTAATTACTGCAGCTTTTCTGAAGCTATTACTTGAAGCTTCAATTTTCAATTTTTTTTTTTTGCTTTTTGTTTCGAAATGTAGTGCAATTATTTTCCTCTTTTTTGTGCAATTATTAATTTTTTATAATTTTTTTGTAGCGACTTGGGTTTTCTTTTCTTGCCTTTTTATTTGGTGGGTTCATTTTCCCAATTTTTGTCTTTTGTTCGATTTATCCTGTGGTTGGGTTTAAATTAAATTAAATTAAATGTGTCTTCTTTTTTATGAGAGTGGTGATTTTGTAGAGAGGAGTTTTGAATCGCAAATTCTCTCTGATGCTCAGAGTCTGTTTTTTGGGGGTTGTACTGGGAAGAAGCATGAATTGATGTGATATTTCAAGCGAGTATGCTGAATTTTGGCTCTGCATGACAACTGATTTGTCTCTATTTTTCTCTTAAATCAAGACTTTCTTCCACCGTTTGAACCAACATCTCTTTCTCCCTCTAGCACCCCCATCTGGTCGTACCTTCTCTCCCATGGGGTTTCGTAGCTTATACTGAAAAAAAAAAAAAAAAAGAAAAGAAAAAAAGAACTTTAGCTTTTGCCGAACAATTTCTGGTTCAAGGGCTATAGATGTTAATTGTGGTAAAATGACAAAGCCCTCTAGTTGAGGTTGATGTTTGAGAGAGTTTTTGCTTGAATTCTGCTTGCTAAGGAGGTTTTGGTGAATTGGTAATAAAGCTAGCTCTTTCGATGTACTTTAATCAGCTATATGAAGTCTTTTTGTTCACTGCTTTTGAAATCATGTTGGTTATTGCGATTCTTTTTCTGGGTTTTTTTTTTTTTTTCCATTTTTTAAACTTTTAGTTTTTCAGTTTTTGGGGCTCTTGCTGTAGAATTTTTAAGGAAATAAGAGCTTGTTTGTTGAACTAAGTCATCTTAAATATGTCTATACAGGTGTTGAAAATGAATGGGATTCAGAACAGGAAAGCTCTAAACGGGGAGAAGCCTTTCCCAGGATGTTTGGGAAGAATGGTAAACCTCTTTGATTTGAGTACCGGGGTTGCTGGAAATAGGTTGCTTACCGATAGACCTCATCATGATGGTAAATTTCTGAGTTGATATGAGATTTGTTTCCATGATTATTAAGTAGATAATTTTATATTTTAAAAGTTTGCATTTCAATATTACTCCGGTTATTGGAAGCAGATAGTTGAAAGATAAGTGAAGTTATTGCATTCATGTTTGGCTCTTTTTGTTCAGACATAATATGTGGTTATCATTTTGGTATATCTTTGTTGAACTGCTCAAATACGAGTAGAATTTTGGAAATGCCTTTTTGTTGTCGAGATACATATCCATTTATCGTGCTTAGTTGAGGATCTCATATCAGAAAACATGTCTAGCAAACAATATTTACCTGATTGGTGGTAATTTTATCATTATTCATGGGCTATGATATTACTGTGCTCGTCACTTGTTGACATCAATGTCATTTTTCATAGGATCTTCACTTGTCCGGAGTCAATCAGATGTATCAAGAATGAGTTCCCCCTTTGGAGATAAGATTGAGGATAAACTGGTAATTCTTGATGGATTTATTCAAAGTATTAAAATTCTGAACCAGTATCATTAGAGTTAAAAATATTCCGTAATACGCGGTAATTTCCTGATTTTTATTACATGTATGGGTGTTCAGATCGTGTCCGAGTTACAGAGGACCTCGTCTAACAGGAAAACAAACGGCACTCCCATGAAGATGCTCATAGACGAAGAAATGTCGAAAGAAATCGAGTCGAAAAACAAACCACCCAATGTGGTTGCCAAGTTGATGGGCCTTGATGCACTCCCAAGACAGCAGCCACATCCATTACTCCAAAGAAGCAATACAGATGGTTATTCAAGGTCTTCTTTCGGCTTAGGATCCTGGCAACAAGAAGGCTTCTCGGATAACAGAATGCGGTTTGAAATTCAACAATGTCCAGAGCGGAATGAATATAAAGATGTCTATGAAGTCTGGCAGCAACCTCAGAACACAAATTATGCAAGAGACAAATCACCACAAAAGGAAAGATATAATGCAAACACAAAAGACAGGAAAATGGCCCTTGTTCGTCAGAAATTTATGGAAGCAAAACGCTTGGCAACAGATGAGAAGCTTCGTCAGTCCAAGGAATTTCAAGATGCATTGGAAGTCTTAAGCTCCAATAGAGATTTATTCCTCAAGTTTCTTCAAGAACCAAACTCCTTGTTTTCTCATCATTTGTCCGAGTTACAATCTGTCCCTCCCCCTCCCGAGACTAAGCGAATCACTGTTCTTAGACCTTCAAAGGTGGTTGACAACGAAAAATTTTCTATATCGAGACAGAAGAGTGATAAACCGATAAATAAACATGCTCAGGTGGGTCAGGGAACTATGTGGAACAAAAACAACCCTGGACATTCATCTATATTTTCGAGTCCGAGAGCTGATGAATCTCCCATTCAACCAACTCGTATAGTTGTATTAAAGCCTAGCACTGGGAAGACTCAAGAAATTAGGGCTGAGGTTTCTTCACCTGCTTCACCGAGAATGTTGCATGGTGACAACATTTATGAGGATCCTGATGATGATGAGGCACGAGAGTCCAGGCAAATGGCAAAAGAGATCACACGGCATATGCGTGATAATCTGATGGGTCACCGGAGGGATGAAACACTACTTTCTTCTGTGTTTTCCAATGGTTATACCGGTGATGAGAGTTCGTTCAATAAATCAGAAAATGAGTATGCGGTAGAAAATCTGAGTGATTCAGAAGTCATGTCACCATCTTCTAGGCATTCATGGGACTACATCAATAGGCTTGGTAGCCCTTTCTCTTCCTCCTCCTTCAGCCGTGCGTCATGTTCTCCCGAATCATCTGTTTGCAGAGAAGCAAAGAAGAGACTCTCAGAGAGATGGGCCATGATGGCATCAAATGGGAATTCTCAGGAGCAAAGACATGTTCGGAGAAGCTCAAGTACACTAGGTGAGATGCTTGCTCTTTCAGATGTAAAGAAGTCGGTAAGACCTGAAGATGAAATTAACAGGGAACGAGAACTAGGGGAATCAGTTTCATGCTCGACTGATGACTCAAATAAAGAAGGTGTTTGTGATTCTCCCAGAAATCTTCTGAGATCAAAATCTCTACCTGTATCGTCCACCGTGTATGATACCAGGCTCAATATTGGATCAGATGCTACAGCAGATAAAACAGATGTTCCCAAGGAGCTGACCAAAGCAAAGAGCAGCAAGTCATCATTGAAGGGGAAAGTTTCAAGTTTGTTTTTCTCTAGGAGCAAAAAGTCAAGTAAAGAAAAATCTGGTACTTTTGGATCGAGTAGTGAATCTCATTCTGCCTCTGCTGAAATCCTGAGGTCTCTAGTTCCTTCTGGCAAGGTTGATACAGCATCTCAGTGTGGTAATGAGAGTGGCCGTGAAGAGTGCTTGCCTCCTGCTCCATGTGGATCATCGGGCAAAGTATCTCGGGAGGTAACAAATATCAACAATTTTTGTTTTTGCTGAAAAACAAACATCGATATTAAAAGTTCTTTCTTTATGATTTATTTCAAGATTTTACTTTGATCATGTTTTGTTTGATAGAATTTTAACAATTAACTACTTTTAGCAGGCAGGATTGTGTCTAACAAAACCAGTGATATCTGGGAATGTAACCGAGAATCAGGACCAGCCGAGTCCAATATCAGTTTTAGAACCGCATTTTGAAGAGGATGATAACACTACACATGAGTCCTCTGGCTACATGAAGCGAGACCTTGATGGTAATTTCTCTTAATAATGCTTAATCACGTCATTCATTACTGTCTTTTCTCTCTTTACCTTAGTATCTCATGATTGTGTTTTGTGGAGCAAACAGGAGGACTTCTGAGGTCTAACCTGATTGACAAATCACCACCTATAGAATCAGTTGCACGAACCCTATCATGGGATGATTCTTGCATAGAGACAGCCACGCCATGTTCACTAAAACCCTCATCAGTTCCCCCAGTCGCTGAGGAAGATGAGCAAGACTGGCTTGCTTTTGTCCAAACCCTTCTATCGGCTGCTGGCCTCGACGGGGAGACACGGTGCGATTCATGCGAATTGGTTTTCTTGAGATGGCAATCACCCGAAGCTCCATTAGACCCATCTCTGAGGGACAAATATGCCAATGTAGACGACAAAGAGCCTTTGCATGAGGCCAGGCGGAAGCAATTAAGGTCAACCAGGAAGCTCGTGTTCGACTGTGTGAATGCAGCCTTGGCAGACATCTCCGGCTATAGCTCCAACAGGAGCGTAAGAACCACATGTGACGGTCCCCACGTCAGTTTAATGGAGGTCGATTCACCCTTACTGGTGGACCGCGTGTGGGGACAGATGAAGGAGTGGCTATCGGGTGAGGTGAGGTGTTTGTGGGAGGACGGTGGGGACGCCAACAGCCTGGTGGTGGATGGGATGGTAAGGAAGGACGTAGTGGGGAGGGGGTGGACTGAGCTTTTGAGATTAGAAATAGATTATTTGGGGAAGGAAATAGAAGTCAAGATGCTTGAAGAGCTGGTGGAGGAGGCTGTTGTTGATTTGACAGGGAGGATTTGAGTGAAGGGGTTCTCTACTTTCTTCTTCTTTTTTGGTTTTTTCCCCCCTCTTTTTGTATTTTTAATTTAATTGTAACTCTATTATATATGTGTATTTGATTTCCAACAATGATGGTCCTACCCACCTTGTCATGTGTTTAATGCTGCAGAAGAAGGAAAAAGAAAAAAGAAAAAAAAGAAAAAAAAAAAAGAGAAGTTGGGGGGTGGGGGCGGGGTGGGGTTGGTAAAGTTTCACTTGTTCAGTATTTGATTACATTTGTTAGTTTTCTCTTGTTTTGTTCTGGTAAATTTAGTGAGGAATTGACTACCAAACAAACTGCATGATTTTAGTGAAATTGAAGCCATGCAGTGAATAGAAAACTTCGGCTTGGGTTTTGGTGTCTTTCTGACTTGTTTTCGTGTGCATTTTTTTTTTATTTTTTTTATTTTTTTATTTTAGGAGCATCTCTCCCCATTCCGGTTTAGATGCCATCCGACAGCTGTAGACACACATAAATGTTTCGGTATTTTGATTAATTATAATGTACAGCACCTAAGCTGTCGTTTCAAGGAACCCAAATCAAATCCAATTACAAAAAGCAAACGAGATAAATCCACATGGGGGGAAAAGAAAAAGAAAGAAGAAGAAGAAGAAGATGAATGAACAATAACACCTCCAATCCCACCAATTCAGTCATTTTTCAAGGGTGTGGGGATTAGTGATTTTTGGTTGTTCTACTTTTGTCGGCAAATGGGATGTTTCTGGACCTCAACAGGGATTTTCATCTCCCCACCTGATTCATATGTTGGAATGTAAGTTTGAAAAGAAAATTCAAATTTTTATGATAGAAAACACTATAAAAATTAAAAAAAAAAAATTTTTTTTGAACTGAGAGTTCGAAATTATAATTCAACGGGAGGCACTAAAAGATAAAAGAGAATATTGATGATCTCATTCTTCACTCGCTTTTTCCATTTTGGTATCCTTGTGGACAAAGTGATTTGCTTTGTTACTTTCATTTACCTCCTTTTTTGGCCAAAGATTCTCTTTCATATGATGCGTGAGTAAAACCACATGAATATCACCGATGACATGTAAAGACGCATTTAGATAAGATATACCTGTCTATTCATGCCCAACAACAGCAACACATTCTGTTTTGGCAATGTAGTCCTAATTTCTAACTTCCCACTTTAAAACGAGTTCCTCAAATAAATATATGTGATGTTATTTATATCCTGATTTCTTTATAAAGACTCTGTCTCGAACCCTTATATTCATATTACAAACTGTTAATTCTATATGTATTGCTAAGAAAACATACACAATCCTACCTCAGATATGATATCTTCTTTCTTTACAAAAAAGCCATTAATGTTCTCCACCTTTCACATATATATATATATATATATATATGTATGCATACATATTCTTATCGTTTGTTGAAAAGGACTTGTTAGTTGTAATAATAAATATAGGCGCTAGTTAAGGGATCTCGTGACTCAGACGGTATTAAATTAAGAGTGCCCCATATGAGTATGACCAGCTTAGGAACTAGACCAGGGCAATTAAGAGAATCAATCTGTAACTTTAAGTATACTCTGAGTTTGAGACAGAGAAACGCACCATAAATTAATTTCTAGTTGCCCTTCTCGATGTAAATTCTGAATTTCACTCTCATGTTGTCTATATATATATATATATATATTTGTAAATATTAATCTACATGTGACATTCATACACGAGCATATTGCATGCATCCGTGTATATATCAAGATAGGGTGGGATTTAAACTCTTCATTTTTTAAATAAAATTAGGTATAAAATTACTACTAAATTATGTTTACAACTTTTTTTTTCCATGTTATGATGGAAGTTGAGGCTTATTCACTTCGTGCCCTTTGTCAATGTTAATATCTTGTCATTTTATGAGGTTGACATCGTTTCTACTTTCTAGAGGTTACTGTAGTTCATACGTTTGATGTGCCCTTTTTTTTTTTTTTCTAATTTGTGTCGAGTTTACTTTCACTGTCGTATCCCAGATTGATGCCGTTTTAGAGTTCATGATATTTGTTTTTGTTCCGTTGTTTATCTCTTTTTTTTTTTTTTTTTTTGGTTTCTGAGTTCATGACAGTTGTTCTTGTTCGTTTTGCTGTTGTAGTTTTCAAAATTATGTTGTCGATTGTCGATTATCTATTTGACGTCGTTCTCAAGATCGTGGTCACTTCCAATCTTCATGTTTTTGTTTCCTTCTGTCGTTTATTATTTTATTGTCGGTCACTAGTTTATTGTCGTTTTCCTTGTTCCCTATTAATCAGATGTTTCCTTCTGTCGTTTCTCATTTATTGTCGTTTCCCACATTTTTGTTGTTTTGATGTTCATATCGTTTATGTTACGAACAAATGGTCAATAGGGAAAACGAGATCTCTAACAATAATAAAGACACAAAAAAAAAAAAAAAAAAAAAGGACAACAACAGAAAACTACAATAAGTAGACAATCAACGACAAAAGGATTTTTCATTAGACAGAAACGAAAAAGATTAACTACAACAAAAACAAACGACATATGTTTTTCATTCTACTAATTGCCGTTTCCTCTTTGTTGCCGTTTCTGGGGCTGTCCTCGTTCTTTGCTCTTGATATATATATATATATATATTATACCAGTTCAAATCAGGATATATATTAAAATTGTTAAATATTTAATTTATAAACATAAATATTAAAAGTTTCACTGATATAATATTTTTGGACATGTATATGTTAGGCTATCACGGAAAAAAAAAAAAAAAGATAGTAAATACATTTTTAAAAATATATTTTGAACAAATTTGATTAAAAAAGTAAGTCTATTAAAAAAATATTAAAAAGTTGAAGGATAAAAAAAAAGAAAAAGAATAAAAGAAAGTAAAAAGAAAAAAAAGAAAGACATCGTTATAAAAATATAAAATAACTTTATCAAATTTTTAAATAATATTTTTAGGCACTTGACTCTTTTAATATAGTTATTTATATATATATATATATCTAGCACTTGTCTTCCATCGGCACCGGATGCAATGCGGTACCGACGTGGTGCAAAAAAGGCGTCAGTAAGTGCACATGTGTTGGGTTGTGGGTGAACATGTTGAAGATGGCAGTAGTAAGGTCAGAGAAAGCAAACTACCAGAGAGGAATGGAAATTATATTATAATGGAAAGAAGGGTGTGTTAGTAATTTTACATAGGCCTATAGGTGTCAGGAAAAAAAGAAGAAGAAGAAGAAACAATGGTTGAATGTGCAAGTATGAAGTACACAATGTATATTACACAAAGTATATTGCAGAGTTATCTATGTGAATATAATGTGTAGATACAATGTGAAATAAGGCATGGATGTTGTTGGAGTGGCCCATAGAAAAATGTTCAGAAGTGAATGTGAAATGAACAAGGAAAACATGGTTAATATTGTGAAGAAGATTGGAAAAATAATGCATATAGCATGGATAAGATGAAAATGAAGAAACATGACTTTATGTAAATTAAAACGACTTTATGTAGATAAGATGAAAATAAGTGTATAGAGGTTTGGTATAAGAGTATAGGGACATTCTTATAATTGAAATAAGTGTAAACATATAAGATTTTACACATTCACAAACAAAGTGTACGTAGATCATTTGAAATGAAGAAGAAATATTGGTTCGGATGACGAATTTGCAACTACAAGTAGAAAATATGTACTAATCTAGCCGATTTAATTAGGGGGATGTGAAATTGTAGTTTATGAAAATTTGCATAATAATTGGACCCGTCGCAGTTGAGAGTCTAAGTGGAAAACAACAGAAGGAAGTAGATGATTGATGAAGGTGAAGTGCAAGTTTGAAATTACAAAGAAATTATATATGCCCGCAGACTATAGGGAGTTCCTAGTTTGGGAACATTCTTAAAAAAATACCACCCGATTAAGTGTGAAGGATTGGTTAGAATAACAAAACGTTAAATATATGAACCAAAAAAGAAACTTAACAAAGTGTTAAATGTGATAAAGTGACTCATTAAGAGATGAGTGGTTTAAAATTACTAATACAGGGATAATTGAAGCAGAAAGTTGGGAAGAAAGCACGAGAACGTGGTAATAATTTTGGGCATCGATGGATAACCAAAACAATAACCAACAAGGAATAAATCATACTTACATGGTGAAACAAATAAAAAAGGAGATAATAACGTTTTTTTTTTTTTAATAATTTAAATAGTGGCCTTTTGGAGTAGCCAAACACAAAACCTCCAACTACTTTAATTCACAAGAATTGTATTCTAGGAATCGTATAATTTGCTTGAAACATACATTCCCTTTGTCCTCGGTCCTGTCTTGTAGATGTTAATAAGTTGGGTCATATTTGACAAAATTTAAGAGATATGGTTTTTAAATGGAATTATCAAAAATAAGACTCTGGCTCTAAATGGTATTCATTGCTCTAAATGGAGTTTTCAATGGTTATTATATTTTTATAGCCATGGATAGTTACGAGACAAAATTATAAAAAATAATGTCTATCTTAATTATATTGATGATGTGAGATTTTTTATGATTTGTTATAGTAAGTTAAACAATCAATTTACTTTTAAAAAAATAAATAAACAACCAATCTTAAATATTAATTAAAAGACCATTTTTACAGAGGTGGACAAATAAAATATTTGGAATCAAAATTCAATAACAGAATAGAATTTGTTTCCCTTTTCATTTTAATTTCCTTTTTAAGTTTGTTATTCCTTTATTTATTTATTTTACAAATTTCATTGAAAAATTTCATTAAGAGCCAAAATATCATTGATTGACGCATATTGGAAATTTCTCCATACAACCTTCGAATTCAAATTACAGATATAACAACTAAAAATTAAAATTAAAAAAATTAAAATTAAAAAAGAAGAAGAAGAAGAAGAAGCAGATTGCAAGATGTAATGACTTATGCCTGGCCAATCTCCTTTTAAAATCTCCTGTACTATTTTAAGATGGGTAATTAATAGTTTAGAATAGCATGCAAATTTCATCATCCAAGAGATAAAGCAAGGATTTCAACATGAAAAACTCATCATTAAATATTTTAGGATATTTGCTTCTTCAAGTACAAAGTTCTGGTCAGTTCCTCTTAGGTAAACAAATGTTTGTTTCTGAGTTATGCAAAGTTGAATAATAATAGACATTTATTTAAACCTTCACACTTACTAATAATTGTATTAAAAAAAGTGTAAATAATTAGATTTTGATTTTTAACTAATCTTATAATTAGGATAATTGAAATTAATCCACATAAAAAAATAAATTTATGGGTTTGCGGTTCGAAAATGGTAAAAAAGATATCTATGTACATAAAATAAACTGTTCATATTCACATGTTAAAACATTCAAGTAATATAACAAATATTTATGTGATTGATAAACTATTCAACTTCATATGCTAAATTGACAGCAACCCAAT
>JAFMPE010047321.1:0-15256 GCA_024759925.1 Ficus religiosa | reverse complement strand
TCAGAGAAAGGTTACACGCATGGCGAAATACTTCCTCCAACTTGACGGAGGGAACCCTAACAGCCAGTGAAGCGAGAGAGATCAACAAGCGGTTGGGCCAATTAGAAGAAGCCATGCATGTAGAAAAGAAGGTGCCAGACATCCACAATTACCTTTTTACTCAGGAGACAATGGAGGTCCCCTTGCCTGACAAGTTCATGGTTCCCCAAATCGCCCTGTACGAAAGGAAAACCAACCCGAACAACCACTTGGAGTTGTATGTAGGCCATATGGTTCTGCAAGGGTACTTAAAAGAAATCACATTCAAGGCCTCCAGAAACACCTTGTCTTAGGCAGCCCAACANTCAGAGAAAGGTTACACGCATGGCGAAATACTTCCTCCAACTTGACGGAGGGAACCCTAACAGCCAGTGAAGCGAGATAGATCAACAAGCGGTTGGGCCAATTAGAAGAAGCCATGCATGTAGAAAAGAAGGTGCCAGACATCCAGAATTACCTTTTTACTCAGGAGATAATGGAGGTCCCCTTGCCTGACAAGTTCATGGTTCCCCAAATCGCCCTATACGAAAGGAAAACCAACCCGAACAACCACTTGGAGTTGTATGTAGGTCATATGGTTCTGCAAGGGTACTTAAAAGAAATCACATTCAAGGCCTCCAGAAACACCTTGTCTTAGGCAGCCCAACATTGGTTTATGAAGTTGTAGCCAAATTTCATCACCAGTTAAAAGGATCTGAAGAAAGCCATCTTAAACCAGTTTTTGGGCGTAAAGAGGTTCGCTACTCCCAAGCAAAAGTTAACCATAATGTTCCTAGGACTGCATGAGAGTTTAAAGGATTGGCTGACATGGTTTAGTATAGAGGTGGTAGTGACTGAAGAGATCTTAGATGAAGAGGAGTTGATGGGTGCTATAAGCAACATGAGGCTTGACATAACCTTCCAAGATGACCTGAGCCAGAAACTAGCCAAGACGTACCAGGAGTTCTTGGGAAGGGCGCAGGGCTTCATCAATGTTGAAGAGGCGAAAAGCCTGGCCCTTAAAAGCAAGACAATCATGCCCAAAAACGTAAACAACATTGACCAATGGAATAGGAAGTAGAATGGAAAAAAGAAGCAGAAAAAACAAAGGAGCAAGGAGAACACTAGTCATACTGGAGGGAGAAGAGACTACCGACATGATAACCACAAAAGGCAGTGCCCCGATGATGAGCTTAGGAGAACCCATCCCCAGTCCAGGTACGACACTATCACAATTTAACTATGAGCATTGATGAGATATACCATAGGATTAGTGATAGAGACTATCTACGTTGACCAAAACCCCTGAGATCCAATCCCATGAAATGAAATCAAAACAAATACTACCGATTCCATGAAAAATGTGGCCACCAGACGACAGACTACATAGACTTAAAGGATGAGATAGAGAGGCTGATTTAAAACAGATGACTCCAAAAGAGAGAGGCTAATTTGAAACATACGACTCCAGGAGTACTGAGTTGATCGACGAGACAATGATTGTAAAGGCTAAGATTACCGAGAAGATCAACATACGGATTAAAATTTACCAGAGCCAGTCGTTGTTATAAGAACCATCTTCGGAGGACCGAACCTCGGCAGATACTCGAAAAAATCACAAAAGAATTATGCAAGGAAAGGAAAAGAAAAGTATTGTCAGAAAATCATGAGCATCTCTTGTCGGGGGGAGAAATTATCCAAATTTGATGTAAAGCCTATCACATTTACGGAGATAGACATGAACAGTGTCTATTTCTGGCATAAAGATACGTTACTTGTCGAGACAATCATTGAGAACCATACACTATGCCGGATACTGGTTGACAACGGAAGCTCTGCAGACATCCTTTATTTGGATTGCTTGAAAAAAATGGGGATCAAGAAATCTCAGCTTACGCCGAACTTTCAACCCTTTTACGGCTTTACCAGAGACAACTTCATTCCTGAGGGATTGATAAGACTACCTTTCACCGTCGAGGGCTAACCTCACACCTTGACCATAATGTCAAATTTTCTAGTTATAAAGGGAGGTAGCCAATTTAATCCAGTGATCGGTTGACTGATGCTGAGAAATTTAAGAGTAGTTACTTCAATGTATCACCAATTGATGAAGTTCCCTATGCTGAGTGGAATCGGGCAAGTACGAGGCAATCAATATGAATCATAGTTGACTTATTCAGATGTGGTCCACATATATGTCAATCCACGCTGTGTTCCACCCACCGTTGAGGTAAGGATGGTCATTACTCCTACCAGCCCAGAAGGTGAAGATTTGGATCTGAAAGTTGACGATGAGAAAATAGGAACATGACCAGTAGAGGAGTTAACCAAGTTCTCAGTAAGTGAGTAGATCCTTTAAAGAAGCTAAAGATAGGTTACAAACTCGAAGGCGATTTGAAAGAGAACATGGTTGACTTCCCAAAAAAGAACATTGACGTGTTTGCGTGGACCAACGCTAACATGGAAGGGATCGACCCTGAGATGATGAGTCATAGACTCAATGTCAATCCCAAGTTATTGCTGAAGAGGCAAAAACATAGACCCATGAATCCGGACAGATACAAAGCCTTGGAGGAAGAAGTAGACAAGCTTATAAAGAATGGTTTCATCAAGGAAGCTCATTACCCTGACTGGATCTCAAATCTAGTTTTGGTGAAAAAACCCAATTGGAAATAGCAGACTTGCATAGATTTCAACAATTCGAACAAGGCCTACCCTAAGGATAGCTTTCCTCTCCCCAGAATTGACCAGTTGGCAGACACTACAGTAGACCACGAGATGCTGAGCTTTATGGATGCCTACTCTAGGTATAACTCGATCCTGATGTTCAATGGTAATGAAGAGCATACCTCTTTTATCACGGATTATGACCTCTACTATTACAAGGTCATGCCCATCGACCTGAAGAATGTAAGAGCAACTTACCAACGCCTAGTGAACAAAATGTTCGCTGAGCAGTTGGAAAAAAGATGGAGGTATACATTGACGATATTCTTGTAAAGAGTAAAAGTTTTGGGCAACACGTGTGATACGAACCACGCTAACAACGTGACGAAACCCGATACCAAATCTGGAAACAACAACCCAAGATCTTTCAAGTTTAATGGAAACCGCGACCCGTTGCTTAGCGAAACAAGAACCTTGGTATGGTGAAGACGTCACAAACGGTTATGGAAGTGCATTTGATAAGTCGATTTGAACGCCACAAGGAATCCTTGATAAGTTCGAACAAGTTTCTTCAAGAACTTAAGAAGAATAACTCACAATATGAATAAACATCAAAATCTTATTTCCATCATTTGGAAATTAGCCTTATATAGACAAAGTTACAATTTGTAAAATTTCTAATATACCCTTAAGGATAAACATGCCTAAAAACCTAGGAATCAGATTTAATTATTAAAAAAATAATTAAATTCAAAATTAATTCAAAATTTAAACTAAAACTTAAAACTAAAAAAATCAGATTACAAAGAAATCAAATCTTGATCAGATCTTGTTTTGAATTTTGAACTTTTTTGAACTCTGGAAAACGTAATCTTGACTTGATTCTTTGTTTGAAAATAACGTCAACTTCAACCTTGGAAAATAAAAATGTCCACATCAGTCTTCGCTCTCTTCCGGGTCAAATTTGATGAGTAGAATCAATCTTTGTTCACCATCAGAAGTGAACACACTCTCTTCTTGTTGTAGAACTCTCTGGACTAAGTTATTCAACTCTTATTTGAATCTTTTAGCTCGAGCTCTCGTCACCAGACCAATTGAAACTTGAATCGGTTCGTGAGAATTCCATTAAGCCTTGATGTCTTTATCAACGTGGAAAACTTAATGGAAATATTTTGAGTCCTACTATCACACGAAGCTCAATCCCCTCAAGTGTGCATTTGGCACATCATCTGGGAAATTTCTAGGATTCATAGTCAGTAACAGGGGGGTTGAGGCAAATCCAGAAAAGGCCAAGGCACTCATTGAGATGGAGTCCCCCAAGAAGCCCAAAGAAGTACAAAAGTTGACAAGTTGCGTCATCTCTAAGGCGATCAACAAATGCATTCCTTTTTTCAATACGCTGAAGGGAAACAAGCACTTCGAGTGGACTGAGGAATGCGAAGAAGCCTTTCAGCAATTGAAGCAACACTTGACCACCCCTTCTATCAAAACCCGAACCTAGAGAGACTTTGAGCCTCTACCTCTCTGTGTCTCGACATGCTATAAGCTCAATGCTCATCCGGGAAGAAGACAAAACTCAGTTATTGATTTATTATGTTAGCAAGCGCCGACTCGACGCCGAGACTCAATACCTTGAAATGGAGAAATTTACGCTCACTTTAATCGTGACGTTGAGGAAACTCCACCACTATTTCCAAGCCCACTCCATTTAGGAATTAACTAACCATCCTTTGAGATAAGTACTGTAGAAACCTGATGCGATAGGGAGATTGCTAAAATAGTCAGTAGAGTTGTGCGAATTCAACGTAGAATAGAAGTCCAAAATTGTCGTAAAGGGTCAAGTCCTCGTTAATTTTGTTGCTGAGTTTAGGCCACAGCCCAACAGAGAGTCAATGAAAGGGGAAATAAAAGAGGAGACCCCAGCATGGAAACTCTATGTAGATGGCTCGTCAAACGAGAATGGCTTTGCACTGGCATAATTCTTGTAAGTCCTGATAACTTTAAAATTACTTTAGCTATAAGGTTTAAGTTTAGGCCGTCAAACAACGAGGCCGAGTATGACGCACTCTTCTCAGATAAAATCATTTTTACAATGAGTCCAACTTGTTGTGAACCAAACGAAAGAGGAATATCAAGCGTAGGGAGAGAAGATGTCAACTTACTTGAATAAGGTAAAAAATGAGTTGAAAAAGTTCAAACATTTTGACAACATTCAGGTTCCAAGGGCTGAAAACAGCGACGTCAATGCCTTAGCTCGTTTTACGATGTCGAAAGACTCAGAGCTCCTCAAAGCTGTACCCACAGAGGTAATGGAATAGCCCACGATCTAGGAGGATGAAAGAGAAAAAGGTAATGCCTGTAGAAACCACAGCTGGATGGATACTACCTATTTATGAGTTCTTAGCAGAAGGCAAGCTTCCCTAAGACAAGGTAGAAGCCAAGAAGCTCTACGTAATCTAGGAAAACACCTTATACCGTAGAGCATACTTGACCCCCTTGCTTCGTTGTCTTAACGACGAGGAGTCAGGGAGAGTATTGAAAGAGATTCACAAAGGATTTGTGGCAACCATACTTGGGGGCAATCTCTAGCATACAAGATCCTGAGATAAGGATATTATTGGCCAACTTTGAAAAGGTACACTGTAGAGTATTCTAAAAAATGTGAAAAATGCCAAAGATATGCCATTATACATAGGGCACTACTCGAAGACCTAACGTCGATCTTCAGCCCATACCCTTATGCCAAATGGGGGATCGATGTAATAGGTCCATTCCATAGAACCGTAGAAGGCTTTAAAATTGTTATAGTCACCATAGACTACTTTACTAAGTAGGCCAAAGCAGAGCCGTGCACCACCATCACTGAGGCTAATTACACCAATTTTATTTAGAATAACATTGTATGCAGGTTCGGTGTTCCTTTTTCCCTTGTTTCGGACAATGCCAAACAGTTCGAGAATGCCAACACAGCCGAGTTCTGCAAAAGGTTAGTCACCAACAAAAAATCCTACACATCCTCAAGCCAATGGCCAAGTCGAAGCTGTGAACAAAACCATAAAGTGAACCTTAAACGGATACTAGAGCGGCACAAAGGAAAATGGGCGAATGAGCTATCGAAGGTGCTTTGGGCGTATAGAATGACGGTGAGGACAACTACTAACGAAGCCCCCTTCTCATTGGCTTACAGAATAGAAGTTGTTCTCCCCGTTAAGTTGGAACTCCCTACGAGTAGAGTGGCACATTTCAACAAAGAAAAGAACAATAAGTTGATGAGATATGAAGTTGATCTGTTGGAAGAAAACCGAGTAGACTCCTAGTTAAGGCTCGATGCTTATCAACGTAGAACGACAAGATGCTTCAACAAGAGGGTCAAGCAAAGAGGATTCAACATTGGGGAATTCATTCTAAGGAAAGTAATGGCAAATACCAAGCCAAAAAATAGTGGAACCTTGGGGCCAAATTGTGAGGGCCCCTACAAAATCAGAGAAATGCTTCGATCAAGGATGTACATGATCAAAACCCTCAACAAAGAGGCTATCAATCACACTTGGAACGCCGAGCATCTCAAGAAATTCTATGCCTAGATATGACATTTTAATTTTACTTTGTTTTATGCTTATGATTGCCTATGTTTGGACATGTACTTTCCCTGTTCATTGTTTATTTCAAGTTTGTGATTGCTAATAAATTTGTTATTTCTATGTTGAATGAAAGCCTCACATGGGGCCATTTATCTTATATTATGATTTTTTTTTATAACTTGTCGAACAATAGCAATGTCACTCCTCGATAAGGGGGGTAAGTATGGTAGAGCAGGCGTTTCTTTTTACTTCACAAATTGTTCAATGTTGGGTATTCTCACTGTTGAGATATTGTTATTCTAGAAAGAATGACAAGTTCTTTTAGTGGGTTCCTTATAAAATTTTAAGGGATTATTCAAAGTGGGTATTCTCGCTATTGAGGTCTCGTTATGTTGAAAATGATTGATAGTCCTCTAGGTAGAGCTCACACTTTGAAATATTTATAAAATTTCTAAACAAAAATGTTAAGCTCTCTTCGTCCACCCAAATTCATATAATGATACATCATAATAGAAAAGCCCATACTTGGAAAAAATTTTCCAAGTAAAAACAAAAAAAAGATGGAAAAAGCAAGATGCGGGTAGAAACACCCGTAGATTAATAAAATATAATATCTGAGGACTACGCCCATAAAACACGTAAAGAGTGTTTAAAAAAATTCAATCAAAAAATTTACAAGGGATTAAAAAAAAAGGGGCATGTTGGCCTTAAACTTCTCCCCCATCGACATCGTCATCATCGCTGTCACCAGTGTCTTCTCCGTCATCCTCTTCTTCAAACTCCTCTTCAAGGAAGTCAGTATTGAATCCAAGCCTCTTCTTGTAGATCTTGTCCACAATCTGATCCCTAGCAGCCTTCATTAAGGCCAACCACTTTTTTCTTGAACTCTTTAGTGGCCTTGAACTCCCTCACTGCTTTTTGGCCCCTGAATTCAAACTCCTCAATGGCAAGGAATTCATGCATAATCTCGTCCCTATGATGAGCGAAATCAACAGCGGACGCAGCTGCCTCTCAACAGATCTTATCCTTCTGGAACTCTATCCCTTTCTCCAGTTGTTTGACTTAATCTTGGAGAGATTCAGCCCACGCATGCTCCACATTGAGGCTAAATTGAAGCTTGTTCTTAGCGTCAATCTGGAGTGAGCTTCATCTTGGAGCTCATTCCTAATGGACTCTGCATCCGCGTCGCGTTGAGCAAGGGTGACAATATCCATATAGCTTATGATGGAGAGCTCAAAAGCTTGAGAATGATGAGCTAATAAGGTTAATATGGCAGCATAATAAAAGGAAAATAGAATCTTTCGGGTTAAATGAACATACGGATAGCTGATGGCGGATTTCCTGATGAAGACACTTCAGCAACGATGTAAACTTAGCTGCCTTCCAGTCCTTCTCGTGAAACCGTTCATAAATTGCTTGGCAGGCAAGACTAAAACGGGGAGGAAGCTTGATGAGATGGCTTGCAATCACCTTAGGAACATCGAGGATGATAAAATTGGGATCTAAGATCCTCGATCTAGGAAGCATAAAAAGAGTCGAAGGAATATGAGGAACCCTCAGGTATTCCTTTACCACCGGCCCAACTCTTGGCGGTGAGGGGTCTATGGGTCTCCTCAATGACGGTGCATTTATCAGAGCGACACCTCTTGGATTCTTTGACTCGGGCATTTTTTTGGGATCCCTCAACAGGTCCCTTGTCTGCGCCCCGGCTAGAGGACCCCTCAGTCTTATTCTTTTTCCTCTACTCCCTCTCTTCTCTAGGCAGCGTGAAAATCATGGCTATAAGGATCAGCAAAAAAAGTTAAAAAAAAAAGGACATATTTTTAATTAATTAAATTAACTATTTACTATTGGTAGGAGGGATGATTGGTATTTCAGCACACGGTATAATGATAAGGAGACCGCTCGCTCACAAGTTGGCAGGAGTAATTCAGCAAAGTGAATCAATGTCGAGAACTGGCTAGGGGGGGAGAGAACTACACGACAGTAAAACAAGCCAGGAAAAAAGGCAAATAAAAAGAGAGACTCGCACACACACAATTGAATTAGTCCTAGTATGCATCCAACTGATTTAAGTCTGTCTGTGGGGTGTTCGTGATATTTCCTCCCGAGGAAAAAAAAATGGTATTCTACTCATGAAAAGACTTAAGTATCCCCTCTACGAAGGTGGAGGCCTTATTGGTCTTGGACTTGGAGTAAACCCCTAAGTGTGGGGGGACTTGCACAATGAATGGACATAGAGGAACTCATCCATCAAGTCCCTTTAGAACTATCTGCACCATAAAATTCACATCCCTGCTAAGACTATCCAAAAATTGGGAACTAGTAGAGTTGGAGAGATATGGTGGAGGCGGCAGAACCTCTTCATGAAATGATGGAATGGAATGGTTTGGACATACGTCAGGCAGCATGTATAAACCGCAATGTGCCCTAGCGAAGGGTTGTTCATAGTGAAACTGGGCTCAAGAAGAATGCAATGAAAATGGCTGTCATCGATTTCCGCTTCGACAAAGGCCTTCTCCATGGCCTTATTTGAAATCTTCGAAGGAAAGAAATCTGAAGTGCCCCTCGCCGCACTACTCTTTGCTCCATGGTCACCTGAGACAGAGGCATAATTCACCACCATGAACGTATGGCACGAAGACTCCAAGGTGGTCTCTTCGCTATCTGCACTCTTCTTGTCGACGGCTTCTCCCTCTTCTGGGTAGTTGTTAATCTCCTAGAGGATAGAGTCGTCGTCGTGTACTGTGCATTTGTTGGCTAGCACCGCCCTTTCTTTTGTGTCGAGATGGACTATGGACTCAGTGACCTCTCAACATCTAGATTTGGATGAAGAAATTTTGATCTGGAATGAAAAGGAAAAAGTTCAAGTTAAAAACCTAAGCCGAAAGGCCACCCCTTAGAGTCACTATGATTGCATATACGTTGAGAGCTAATTTTCCCTTGACATAATCATTTAAAAGGTCAAAGACCGGTTTTGGGAGAAAATCCCAATATGGTGAGAGGAAATTGTCCCTTACCGTATATTTAAGAAAAACCATTCTATCAGGTTTCCAGAAGATCAAGAGTTAACAAAAACAACAAGTAAAGAATCTACGTATTTTCCACTACATGTGTATATTTTTAGTTTATTTTTGCAGGACAAATGCAAACCAAATAAAATTTAAAAAAACCCGGAAAAGCAAAGAAATGGGTATAAAAGCCCAAAAACTCAATAAAATGGGTTTAAAATCCAGAAAATCAAAAAAAGTAGGCATACCAACTCAATAAAACTAAGGAAATCAGAAAGCGAAGATGAATACGAAGACTTACCGAGTCAAGATCCTTGAAGAATAAAGTTCTCAAAAACTTGAATGCTAGGAAATGACAAAGGGGAAAATGAGAGAAAATTTTGGTAGAGTTTCCCTGGGTTTTCAAATTTTTGATGAAAAACCCAAGGGTCACGAGTCCTATTTATAGACTCCCAAAATGTCGAGTCCTCCAACCATCGGATGTGAATCTGAGCAATCCAACTGTGGAGGTGAACAATCTTGATCCACGGGTCCCGGAATTTTGGAGGGAAAATAGAAATCCCATCCAAGGGTTGAGATTAACTAGGTCCGAGTGAAATGACGGATGACAGAGGTGATGTGATGGTTGGCATGACTGGCACGCCTGTTATGAGGCTTGAGGCAATAATGCCCCCTCCCCATTCAATGATACAGTTCAGAAGCAAGACCTCAAGTTACCCAACCATCATGATGGTTCAGAATCCATCTACTCTCTCAGACCGACTAGTCACAACACTAAACGTCATTACCTCAGTACTAAAAACTTAACCCACCCAATCAATGAAAATCTTGAGCCGTTCCAACGTAGGGAGAATCAGTTGTAGAGATGTCCCAAGCTGGGTGGCAATTGTTGCACCACTGTTGAGCTGATGTTCATCACGATGTCAATTAGTTAAATGAGTGGTTAGGTCTCCGATGAAGCTCCCATCAGAAGTCAGCCTTAGGCAATACCTGTATACGTCGAGTAATCATATAAAGTTTCGACATAGAAGTCACGACCTCAATGACAGGCCACAAAGGATGTATGCCGACATAGAGTTGTAGGAAATCCCAAGGGATTAACATCCGCCCCACTACTCCGAGATATTTGGGAGAACAACCATCAAGTGGCAATTGAGACTTCAAGATGTGATTGAGGATATATGGCACGTAAGAGTTAGTCGGTTAGAATATAGGAGAGAATAATCACCTTGGTGAGGCAGAATGCGGTATTTAATGTATTGAAGTCTTATTAGAGGACAAGACCTCTCTAGACAAAAACCACTTGTACTTTTTCAGAGAATAGTGAAAACACCCTGGACACAGAGAGGACATAGTCTTTATTAGGGCGAACCTCTATAAATCTCTCTATGTTCATAATTTTCTTGCATTTATTCGCGTGAAAGACAACCTTGAGTGTAATTTTGTGAGGACGATTCGAGTTTGCAGATTTTTACTATCAACAAATAACATGATAGATGGATAGGATTGTATAAATCCTTTATGTTATTTGGTAAGAAGGATGGAGAGTTTAAAGAATTGATAATAATCATTTGTCTAATTACTAAATTGTCTATTTTTTTAAATTTGTTATTAGTTTTTTTGGATCAAAATGGTCTTTTTAAATAAAGTGGGAAGAAGAGTTTGCATCCTTTCATTGATGGAAAGATGCAATGTGGTGGGCCCAGAGGGAGAGAATCTCCCTCCACTTATCCTCTCCCTCCTCTCTTCTTGACTAACCAAACAATGGATTGGTGCTCTCCCTCCATCCCACTCCCTCTGCCCCTCTCCCTCCCTCCATCTTTCCCTCAAACCAAACATTCCCTTAAACTTTAACCACACTTGAGTAGAATTACAGCGAAATACTACATTGCGTAGAAAACGACAATTTGCAAATGACAATTGTAGAAAGAGCATAAATGTTATATATCATTTATATTAGTTGAACCATTTATTTTAAAATTTTTAAAGTAAGTTCTTAGGGAATGGCATAGCCTTAAAATTAAGGGCATTGTTAAAGAATAATACTGAGAAAGCAAACTAATTCTAACTTTTCAATATCAATAATGGTGATATAAATTATTATTCTTTTATTAATAACTAGTGAAAGCAGGCATTCAGCGTACACATAAGTTTGCTAAATTTATTGAAACAAAATTGTAACTATTTTATTTAAATTTAAATTTGTATATTTAAAAATGTAAATTTTGAATCATTATTTAAAAAAAATTATGTTGAAAGGACTTACGATTTAATTTGTAAATATGAAGTTTAGAAAGGTATTTAGCATTGATGTCCCCTAAACTTGTTATTCTTTGACAATTTGTCCCCCAAACTTTTAATTTTGACAATTTAGCCCTTAAACTTGCTAAATTGTTGCAAGTACCTCTTTTAGTTAATTTTATACTGAATAAAAAGATTTGAAATTGGAAGATTTGCATTAGAATTTGCAATAGATTTAGAAATTTTTGGTTGGAAACGGGTTTTTCCGTCTTCACATGAGGCGTATATGGGATTTTCAAAACTAATTTAATATAAAATTAATTTATAAGGATTACATTGTCACAATTTAACAAGTTGAGGAAGCAAATTACCAAAATTAAAAATTTGAGAGTAAGTTGCAAAAAGGTGACAATTTTAATGGGCATCAGTGCTAAATACCCACTTTTAGAAATATAGTAACTCTTTGGAAATATAATTATTTCTTTAAAAAATTGAGATCTTGTAAGACGAAAAAGGTCTTTAGCTTTCAATAGTATTTAAAAAAAAAAATTATCCATTCTCATAAATTTCCCAGTTTTCAAAAATTGAAGAAAATAGCATTTTGTTTTGAAAAGAAGAAAAAAAAAATGAATAGATAACTTTCACAAGTGAAAAGGAGAGAGTGAGGCGCAAAGTGCGACAAAAGGGAAAAGCATCTCAAAAAATGGAGAGACACGTCTATTCGGAAGTGAAGAAAGAAAAGAAAAGAAAAAAAAGAAAAGAAAAGGAAAGAAAATATAAAAGGTGTAGAGAGAGAGAGAGTTTCTCGCCTCTATATATGTAGTTATAAATTATAGATTATATATAAACTTGCAATTGCAATTGTGAACCTAACACAATAAAAGAAAAAAATTATAAATTTTTTTAATCTATGATATGAAATATTTATAATATATACCTGCTGATCTTGAAAGAATTGAATATTAAGGCATATTGAGACAAGCAAAAATTAAAACCAACATTGCGGTTAAAAAAACAAAAACAAATATCCAATATTGTGGTTTAAAAAGACAATAAAAATATATGAATAGCAACTTATTAAGAAAAAAATGGAGCTAGCATTCCATTTACCTCAAATTCCACAAGCCCCATGGCCAAAAAAATTTGCCCCCCAGTGGGGAATAATCACAATTGATCTTTTGACGTTTAAATATTGCATGAGATATGATTTAAAAAAAAAAAAAACACAAAAGAAACTGCTTCTTCTCATCAACATGTGGTAATTTTTTTCCTCTTTCTTTTAAGAAACAAAAAGAAAAAAAAAAAGGTAGGAAATAAGTAAAGTAAGAAATAGTTAAAAACAAACTAACTTTTCCTAAAGTAACGACACATGTTAGTCAGAAAAAGGGGTAAAAAAAAAATTTCTAATTGGATTGTGCCTTTTATAGATGCATAGATTATTTAAAAGATTGTCACGCCAATTAATAACAAGAGATTACGTGTGCAAGTAAAGAACTCACTATCAAATGGGTTGATGAAATTAAAAAGTTCGAATCAAAATAGCTCCCTAATATTATTCTTTATTAATAGAACCAAAAACTGTCTATTTACAATTTCTAAAAACTGGAAGAAACTAGCGAAACTAGCATACACACCACTTATGAGGACAGGCTATAGCCTTTTACCCTTTTTTTTTTTTTTTTTTTTTAAGACTATAGCCTTTTACTATTTTTCTCTTACCTTTGATAAAAATGACTTTCATTATAGATGTAAAGTCTGTATTACCACTAATCCAAATTAAATTAATACAACGGAACTAGTCTTTATGAACACAAAAACATAAAAAAGAACAAAAAAATCTTTCATAAATACACATGTCAAAGACGAAATCGCATGCAAATGGAGCGGAATCAGACAAACACATCATAGAAGAGGGAGATTCGACAGAGGCATTGCACGAGGGAGGAAGATCCAACAGATCTAGCCGACACACATCCTTGGTCGCTAAATCTCATCCCTGGTGAACCCACAATGATGTATTTTTGTTAGTTATTTTTGTGGTTTGTTAGTTCATTCTTTTTTTGTTGGGATTTTGGTGATTTTTTTGTTTTAGGATTACGATGAGAAAATCCAATATAAACCCGCGGCTATCCGTTAATATCACAGTGATTGTTAGTTAGTAATGTTACTAGTTAGTAACCGCGGTTATAGACATCAAAATTTATTAGTTGGTATCATCATGGATGCTGACTGTTATCCATTGGTATCATGACGGTTATTGACGGGTAACTAGAGGGTGTAAGTGATACTCTAAATGTAGTGGCATGAACAATGTCTGCAAATACTTTTTTTCATGGCATAAATAAATCCAAACCATGGATATGTGGCATTACCGTAAAGGGCCCAAAAATATGAGCATTTTGTGACAGTGACAGAATCCTAAAACTGTTATGAGGTTACTCCACTTAAAAAGGCCAAACAATGTGTTTCAGATCCCAAGGATTCTGATAAAGCGATTTTGTCAACAACATAAGACGCCAAATCGTCGACTGACATATTTCTAATTATAGAAATTTTGTTCATTTCTATTCCACCAAAAAAAGAAGTGTGTAGAAAACAGGTAAAATATTTTATAGAAACTACACTTTTATTTTATTGTATTGATAGGTACGGTTATTTTTTATTGTGGGATCAATTTTTTAACGGTATAATTTATTATGAGAAACAGTTTTATATGTTAGGCTCGTATATAATTACATGGACACTTATAATTAAATCGTTAAAAAATCAATCTGATTAAAATAAGATTAACTACTAATAGTGTAAAATACATTTTTATCATAAATTTTGTCCAAAAATCAAAATTTAGCCCACGCCTTAGCAAAATTAGCTATGTCTGATTATGTTTATTTTGTTCGGTTTGGAGATTTTCCAGCTCGTATTTCTGATTGTATTGCTGCAGACATTGCTGCTATCCAATAAAATTACCACTTTCATTTCAAAAGAAGAAGAAGAAGAAGAAGACTCATGTGCTTGTTTTTATAATAAAAAATATTGTTTCAATAAATTAAAAACAAAAAAAAACAAAAAAAAACAAAAACAAGGTATTGTTTCAATATTATCCAGCCTAAGGTCCTGACACCAAAGTCCAAAATGGCTCATACTTGAAGCACTATTTAATTGCGTTGATTGTCACGTCATAGTGAAACGCATATGCTTTGTTTCAAAATAATAATGATAAATATTAAATGAAAAAAGAAGAACCTGTATTTGCGAGCATTTGGAAACATCAAATAAAATAATAATAAGTTTATAGAAGAAAAAAAGTACATATTATAAATGCAAATTTGACAATAATAATTATGGGGACAATAAAGCATGCTTATTTATTATTATTATTATTATTATTATTTAATTTGGGAATAGGGATTTGAACTCTGCACTCACAATAAGGGATATTTAAAGATCAAGTAGTTGTGAAATAAAATTATTATGAAAATTTTTTTACTATCTTTATTCTTTTTTTTTTATAATTTACCCAAAGTGGTACACATACGATTTTTCTTACAGGATAAATCGATCACAAGGTCTAAGGAAGAGGCTCATATTAGACCTATATCTTTAATAATTACTGTCTGACAGAGAATTCATGACATTTATATCTTTAATCCTTTACCCCCTATAATCTACTAGTTTTTTTTCCCCTAGTAATCTTTCGCCCTTTTTTATTCTTTCTACCAATATATATATATATATATA
>JAFMPE010047210.1:0-14917 GCA_024759925.1 Ficus religiosa | reverse complement strand
TCTCGATAAACGTACAAACAATCCAAATATTAGAACCAAACTCATGTTAAGCTTATGTTTGGCTCTCAGGTCCAAACATAAATTTTTTATATCAATTTTTATTTTTTTTCTGAAAAATCAACAAAAATTATAATTAATTTTTAAAAAATTAACTAATTTTAATTAAAAATTTCATTTCAACGGTGTGCCGAATGCAAACTAAAGCTGAAATTAATCCCAATTTTAGAAAGCTCTAAAAAAGAAAAAAGCTTTAAAAATAATTATTTCAGAGATATTTTTCTATAATATGTAAAGCCAATCCCATAAACCATAATATAAATAAATAAATCAAACGAACAGAAACATTGCAGGCTTATAGCAATGAAAAACAGAGAGATATATGTGTGTGTGTGTGTGTGTATATGTATATATATATTTTTTTTCATGATCTATAAAGCCAGTTCTAAAAGCCTCAAAAATTCCCCAAAGAAGGAAAAAAGAAAAAATAATAATAACAAAACCCAAATGGAAAACAAGATGATAGAGGGTCAACTAGTCTACTTGCTGTGCTGCCTTTGCTTTCTTCCTTCCTCTGCCGCTCTCTCTCCATTGCCTTTTTTTTTGCCTTCGTCTTCCTAAATCTTTCTTACATCAAGATTTTGATGAAAATCATCACCCTTCAATTATAATTCAATCTCTCTCTGTCTCTCTTCTTTATCAGTTTAAGAGATTAGTTTGAGGATCACACAAGACTTCCGTTGGATTCTCACTAATGCATGAATTCTGATCAATTTCGTGAGGTGGGTTCTTTTCTTTTCCCTAGACTGTTGAGATTTTTGGGATCAAAATTCAAGCTTGACCAATCTACTCTGTTATTTTCTCTGTTTTCCAGAGACCCATTTGATCACTTGTGAGTTCTTCATATCAGACTACAGTAAAACGCAAGACTTAATCCGATTCTTTCCTTTTCTCCTTTTTTCCGCTTCTAGATTTGTTATTCAAAGGAAAAAGGCAAATAAATAAATAAATAAAGTACTAGGAGTGAAAGATCTCGAGCTTCTTTTTCATGGAGCTGAGGAATTTAATGAGAATTGCTTCTTCAAGTAAATCTTATTTTTGCAGAGTAAGAGAAGAATTGTGAGTTCGTTTTTGCGTGTTTTGTTTTGCAGATCGGATTTGAATTTAATTGAATTTTTGATGATTTGCTCTTCTGGGTTTGGTATTTGTTGAACTTTCTGTAATCAATGTGAAGAAAAAACTAAGATAATTTGTTTCGAATCCGAATTTGGAGGTAATGAGATCAATTTTAGCTGATAGTTATTGTTATTTCTTTCAGGTTATGCTGATCTTCACCCACAGCTGGCTGAATTTTTAAGACCCGGAAATCGTAATCGGAGCTAGAGAATGGCGGATAGTCGGAATGTAACGGCTAAATCTGCGAATGGGAAAGGGTCGGGTTCGAGCACAGGGGCCAACAATCCTTACGCCATCAGTCTGGATAACTTCAGTAAGCGGTTGAAAATGCTGTACTCGCACTGGAATAAGTACAAGAGTGACTTATGGGGTGATTCCGATGCGCTTGCCATAGCAACTCCTCCGACTTCAGAGGATCTCCGGTACCTGAAATCCTCGGCGCTTCATGTCTGGTTGCTAGGCTATGAGTTCCCTGAGACGATCATGCTTTTCATGAAAAAGCAGATTCATGTCTTGTGCAGCCAGAAGAAAGCTTCTTTGCTTAATGTAGTGAAAAAATCGGCCAAAGAGGTCGTGGGTGTCGAGATTATAATGCACGTGAAGCCCAAAAACGACGATGGAGCAGGACTAATGGAGAGTTTATTTCGTGCAGTCAATGCTCAGTCGAAGTCGAGTGGTAATGATGCTCCAGTTGTTGGATACATGGCAAGAGAAGCTCCTGAAGGGAAGCTTTTGGAGTTATGGGACGGAAAATTGAAGAATGCAGATTTTCGGCTAACTGATGTAACAAATGGATTTTCGGACTTGTTTGCCGTGAAAGACAACACTGAGCTTACGAATGTAAGGCGAGCGGCATTCTTGACATCGTCAGTCATGAGGAGTTTTGTCGTCCCCAAGGTTGAAAAGGTCATTGATGAGGAGAAAAAGGTGTCTCATTCTTCACTGATGAATGAGACAGAGAAGGCTGTGCTAGAACCTGCAAGAATCAAGGTGAAGCTGAAGGCTGAGAATGTCGATATTTGTTATCCGCCGATCTTCCAAAGTGGAGGAGATTTTGATCTGAAACCAAGTGCTTCAAGCAATGACGAGAATCTTTGCTATGACTCGACTAGCGTGATTATATGCGCTGTGGGGTCTCGCTACAACAGCTACTGCTCAAACATTGCTCGAACATTTCTTATCGATGCCAATACTGTGCAGAGCAAGGCTTATGAGGTTCTCCTAAGAGCCCAAGAAGCGGCAATCAGTACTCTCAAACCAGGCAACAAGATAAGCGCTGCATACCAAGCCGCTCTCTCGGTGGTTGAAAAGGATGCTCCTGAGCTGGCTTCAAGTTTAACCAAAACTGCAGGAACTGGAATTGGTCTTGAGTTTCGCGAGTCGGGGCTTAATCTTAATGCCAAAAATGACAGAATTTTGAGACCAGGCATGGTTTTCAACGTGTCACTTGGTTTCCAGAACTTGCAGGCTGAGACGAAGAACCCAAGGACCAAGAAGTTCTCGTTGTTATTAGCAGATACTGTTATTGTCCGTGAAGATGCTCCAGAAGTGTTGACACAGTCCAGTTCTAAAGCCGTTAAGGATGTTGCTTATTCATTCAATGAAGATGATGATGAAGAAGATGAGCGAGTAAACATAAAAGCTGAGAGTAAAGGTGGTGGGACAACCTCGTCTAAGGCAACACTTCGGTCGGACAACCAGGAGATGTCTAAGGAAGAGTTACGAAGGCAACATCAGGCAGAACTTGCTCGTCAGAAGAACGAAGAAACCGCAAGGAGGCTTGCCGGTGGTGGTTCTTCAGCAACTGACAATCGTGGTGCTGGGAAGACGATTGGTGACCTAATCGCATATAAAAATGTCAATGATATGCCTGTGCCAAAAGATTTAATGATTCAGATTGACCAGAAGAATGAAGCCATTTTATTGCCAATTTACGGAAGCATGGTTCCTTTCCATGTAGCCACCGTGAAGAGCGTGTCCAGCCAGCAGGATGGTAACCGGAATTGCTACATCCGAATAATCTTCAATGTGCCCGGAACCCCGTTCAATCCTCATGATGCAAACTCCCTTAAATTTCAAGGGTCAATCTATCTAAAAGAAGTTTCCTTCCGCTCAAAAGACCCGAGGCATATAAGTGAAGCCGTGCAGCTAATTAAAACCCTTCGCCGACAGGTCGCTTCTAGGGAGTCGGAAAGAGCTGAGAGGGCAACTTTAGTTACACAGGAGAGGTTGCAGCTTGCAGGAGCAAAATTTAAGCCGATACGACTGCTTGATCTATGGATTCGCCCTCCTTTTGGTGGCCGTGGAAGAAAGCTTTCGGGGTCTCTAGAAGCACATTCAAATGGTTTCCGCTATTCCACTTCAAGGCCTGATGAAAGAGTGGATGTCATGTTCGGAAATATTAAACACGCCTTTGTCCAGCCAGCAGAGAAAGAAATGATCACTCTGTTGCATTTCCATTTGCATAATCACATTATGGTGGGAAACAAAAAGACCAAAGATGTGCAATTCTATGTTGAGGTGATGGATGTGGTTCAGACACTAGGCGGTGGAAAAAGATCTGCATATGATCCAGATGAGATCGAGGAAGAGCAGCGGGAGAGGGATCGAAAGAACAAGATCAATATGGACTTCCAGAACTTTGTGAACCGAGTTAACGACTTGTGGGGACAACCCCAATTCAAAGCACTTGACCTCGAGTTTGATCAGCCCCTGAGGGAGCTTGGTTTCCATGGAGTGCCGCACAAGGCCTCGGCTTTCATAGTCCCAACTTCAAGCTGCTTGGTTGAGCTGATAGAGACTCCATTTGTGGTGATCACTCTGAGCGAGATTGAAATAGTCAACCTCGAGAGAGTTGGCCTCGGGCAAAAGAATTTTGACATGACCATAGTGTTTAAGGACTTCAAGAGGGATGTTTTTAGAATCGATTCGATCCCCTCAACGTCCCTAGATGGCATCAAGGAGTGGCTCGACACAACCGACCTGAAGTACTATGAAAGCAGATTGAATCTCAACTGGCGGCCTATACTGAAAACTATTACCGACGATCCTGAGAAGTTCATAGAGGACGGTGGATGGGAATTCCTGAACATGGAGGTCAGTGATTCAGATTCAGACAAGTCAGAAGAATCAGACCAAGGGTACGTGCCTTCGGATATACAATCTGAGTCATCAGAGGAAGAGGACGACGATAGCGAGTCATTGGTGGAGTCGGAAGACGATGAGGAAGACGACTCCGAGGAAGGCTCAGAAGAGGATGAAGGAAAAACATGGGAAGAGTTGGAGAGGGAAGCAAGCTATGCAGATAGGGAAAAAGGAGACGATTCGGACAGTGAGCAGGAGAGAGCCAGGAGGAAGATGAAGGCGTTTGGAAAGGCTCGGGCACCGGAGAAGAGGAGGCTTGGTGGTAGCCTTCCCAAGAGGGCCAAATTAAGGAGATAGACATTTCCGTGCTTTTCTTGCCTTACCTCTTATAACATTTATATATGCCCTAGTTTTTACCGTCAGCTATAGATGTTTCTTGTATAATACTGTTTTACAAAAGATATTCAAGTCGTTTTAAGTTTTAAGGGTGGAGTTTCATTTGATTGTATTGTAAAAGACATCCTGAAGTTATGAAAGTTTATTCACTTGTAAGATAGTGGTGTGAATGAAAGTTTTGATTAGTTTTACATGTCTCTTTTTTCTCTCTTTTAAAATAGGCCTACTGAACTTTTTAAATTTGACAATAATCTCTCTCTCTCTCTCTCTCTCTCTATATATATATATATATATATATTTTTTTTTTTTTTTTCAGACAACCAATCACTAAACTCGTAATTTTTTGACACTACTAGTCTTTTTTACTCAAATCTGTTAAAATTTAGATTTTTTTTTTTTGGCCAAAAACTTGCATACCGTAACCCAAAAAGTACATTGACGATGAATTTTACATAATTTGCATAAAATTTTTTTTACCAAATAGAGAAGGCCAGGATACAATCAAACGCTATGCAAAGGCATGATTTTTAATCCAAAAAAAAAAAAGAGCAGAATTTGATCAATATGTGGCACATGAAAATATAAATGCAGCCATGAAACACTGTAGAAAATTAGCCCTATAAAACGCCCCCAAAAAAGAGAAGATATTAGCACTCACCTTTCAGTAATCTCATATTGGCCCAGTTGAAACAATTATTTGACTTCCAGACCCTAACACTTGACCAACTTGGTTCTTTTTAGACACTCGTTGGTATTTTCTGATTCCAAGACAAGACACAATAAATGAGGCAAGAAGAAAAAAAAAAAATAGTACCTTATAAATGATAATTGCCCCGAAAACAAGAAATTATAAAGCGAATGTGATGCTACCAATTTACAACCAACAAGAAGATGATTTTCTGGTAACCAGCCTATTTGGTCCAAAAATACGACTAATAAACTTCGAAACAAACTAGCAAAAAAGATGAAAGAGTTCCAAAGCTAGGTCAGAATACAGCAGCAGTGACTTGCTGCTGGATACTAACAAACCGAAAAATCAAAGTACGAGTGAAACAGAAACAAGAAATCTAGGGTGACATCTATCTTAACTTTGTCCGCTTGCGGACAGAACTACTAGTCCCACCACGGGACTTTCCGAATGCTTTCATCTTCCTCCTCTTTCTCTCATCCTCGCTGTCCGACTCGTCGCCTTTCTCCCTGTCAGCATTGCTGGCTTCCCTCTCCAACTCTTCCCATGTCTTTCCCTCTTCTTCTTCCGAGTCTGCTTCGGAATCCTCCTCCTCATCGTCCTCTGACTCCACCAGCGATTCACTGTCGGAGTCATCATCCTCTGACTCGGATTCTACCTCCACATCTGATGGCTCGTAACCCTGGTCAGACTCTTCCGACTGGTCTGATTCTGAATCCGTGGCTTCCAAATTCAAGAATTCCCAACCTCCATCAGCAATGAAGCTCTGGGGATCATCAGTAATTGTCTTCAGTATCTGTCGCCAGTTTAGATTCAGCCTGCTCTCGTAGTACTTGATGTCTGTCGTGTCGAGCCATTCCTTGATGCCATCAAGCGATGTTGAAGGAATAGAATCAATCCGAAGGACATCTCGCTTGAAGTCCTTGAACACAATAGTCATATCGAAATTCTTCTGCCCGAGGCCAACTCTTTCCAAATTCACGATCTCAATCTCACTTAGGGAGATGACAAGGAAAGGAGTCTCTATCAGTTCGACCAGGCAGGTTGAAGACGGGACAATGAATGCAGAAGATTTGAAGGGTACGCCATGGAAGCCAAGTTCTCTCAGAGGCTGATCAAACTCAAGGTCAAGGCCATTGAATTGAGGCTGCCCCCAAAGATCGTTCACTCGGTTCACAAAGCTTTGAAAATCCATGTTGATTTTGTTCTTTCTATCCCTCTCACGCTGCTCTTCTTCGATCTCATCGGGATCGTAGGCAGATCTCTTTCCACCCCCCAAAGTTTGAACCACGTCCATAACCTCAACATAGAACTGCACATCCTTGGTTTTCTTGTTCCCAACCATTATGTGGTTGTGCAGATGAAAGTGAAGAAGAGTGATCATCTCATTCTCTGCTGGCTGGAAAAATGCATGCTTAATGTTTGCAAACAATATATCAACACGCTCATCTTGCCTAGTCGTAGAAAAGCGAAACCCGTTCATGTGAGCTTCGAGTGTACCAGGAATCTTTCTTCCACGGCCACCAAAAACGGGACGGATCCAAAGGTCAGACAACCTGATTGGCTTGAATCTATTACCAGCTAGCTGGAGTCTCTCCTGCGTAACAAGAGTCGCTCTCTCAGCTCTCTCAGATTCCCGAGCAACAACTTGCCTTCGAAGTGTTTTAATCTGCTGCACTACCTCGCTTATGTGCCTTGGGTCCTTCGAGCGGAATGAAACTTCCTTCAGATATATAGACCCATGGAACTTCAAAGAGTTTGCATCATGAGGACTGAAAGGGGTCCCGGGAACATTAAAGATTATTCTGATGTAACAATTTCGATTAGTATCTTGCTGGCTAGAAACTGTCCTTATTGTAGCAACATGAAAAGGTACCATACTCCCGTAGACGGGCAACAGAACAGCTTCATTTTTCTGGTCAATTTGAATCATTAGATCTCTAGGAGGGGGGAGATCATTAACACTCTTGTAGGCAACCAGATCAGTTAAAGTCCTCACAGCAGAACGGTTGTCTCCTGTCCCAGATCCACCACCTGCAAGTCGACGGGCAGTTTCTTCATTTTTCTGTCTGGCAAGTTCTGCCTGATGCTGCCTTCGGAGTTCCTCTTTAGAAACATCATGATTATCAGACCTTAATGTTGTCTTCGATGTAAAGGCCTCAGTTCCGTTAACCTCAGATTTCCCTTTGGGCTTTTCCTCTTCTTCTTCATCCTCGTTAAATGAATATGCAACATCCTTAATAGCCTTGGAACTTTTGCTAGTAGCTACTTCCGTTCTATCATTATCAATAATTACTGTGTCAGCAAGCAACAAAGAAAAGTTCTGCTTTTTTGGGTTGTTGGTTTGATTCTGCAGGTTCTGAAAACCAAGAGACACATTGAAGATCATGCCAGCTTTCACCACCCTATCATTCTTTGCATTAAGATTCAATCCAGACTCACGAAATTCGAGACCAATTCCTGTCCCAGCAGATTTTGTCAGATTCGGAACCAATTCAGGAGCATCCTTCTCAACAACCGAGAGGGCTGCTTGATAAGCAGCGCTGACTTTATTCCCAGGCTTCAATGCACTGATGGCTGCATCGTGTGCCCTGAGAAGAACTTCATAAGCCTTGCTCTGCAGGGGGTTAGCATCAATCAAGAATGTCCTGGCAATATTGCAGCAGTAGCTCTTGTATCGGGATCCAACAGCACAAATGATCACACTGGCAGAATCATAGTAAAGTAGCTCGTCATTGCTAGCAGCACTTGGTCTGAGATCAAACTCTCCACCACTTTGAAAAATTGGAGGGTAACAGATGTCAATGTTCTCCGCCTTCAGTTTTGCACCAGCCTTTGACGGTTCCAAGATGGCCTTCTCCGTCTCATTCATCAAAGCAGAATGGGATATTTTCTTTTCCTCATCAATCACATTCTCAAGCTTTGGGACCACACAGTTATTCATAACATTAGTAGTCAAGAAGGCAGCTTTCTTCACATTTACAAGCTCTTCCTTGTCTTTAACAGCAAACAGATCAGACAACCCATTTGCTATATCAGTAAGCTGGAAATTAGCGCTCTTCAACTTCTCAGCCCATGTTTCCAAAAGATTTCCTTCAGGAACTTCCCTAGCTAGATATCCAACTACACTACTCTCCTCGCCATCTGCCTTGGACTGAGCGCGAACGGCACGAAATATAGCATCCATGAGCCCATGTCCATCGTCACCTTTTGTCTTCACATGCATCACAACATCTGCACCAACAGCTTCCTTGGCAGGTTTTTTCACAACATCAAGCAAAGATGCCTTCTTCTGGCTACACAAGAAGTGAATCTGCTTCTTCATAAAAACCATAATTGTATCCGGGAATTCATATCCAAGCAGCCATATATTCAATGCCGAGGACTTTAGGTACCGCAGATCCTCTGATGGTGGGGGAGTTGCAATTGCGAGCACATCAGAAGAGCCCCACATATCAGAGCTGTGTTCTTTCCAATGCGAATAAAGAATTTTCAACCGCTCACTGAATTTACTCAAATCAATAGAGTACAAATTTGCAGCTCCGACAGCCTTCCCATTAGGAGGCGGCTGGCTGTTTCCATTGCGATGATCAGCCATTGAGAAGTAATTCCACCTGCAACTGGTCTGTATTACGCAATATAAACCCATTATCAGTAAATGACCAAAATTTCCTTGTTTGTGAAATTTACCCATTTATCTTAAAATTAAGGAGCAAAAAAAGGCACTCGTAAATGAGCAATTCTGAAAATGAAAATCTTTCGTGCAGAAAATAAACCTAGAAGAATCACCATAAATCCAAAATTAATTCATACACCTATTCATTCACAAAATTTTTCATACATATATAGGCTCCACCAAATACAGCTGAGAAAACAATTAGGGTTTCACAAGTTTCTAGCAATATTAGGGTTTTCAAAATCGCACGTCCAGAAGTATAAAAATACAAATCAAAAGTTAAATAAACGAAAGAAACAAACCCAGAAATACGCAAAAACATCATTTTATTCAAGAAAATCAAACTTACACAGAAAAAATTAGGGTTTTCCACAAACACAAACACGCCAAAAAAACAAACCGAAAAGGATAAACAACGAAACGAAGAAACTACGAATCATCAAAAGCAGAAAACAACATTTTACGAACCTTCACTCAAATACTTGCCAAGAATCACGAAGAAAATGCAGTGCCAAATTAGGCTTTCGAAATCCCAATTTCGAAACGCAAGCCACAACAAGCGGTCCTCCTAATGCGAATGGCTAAAAATCTAATAATCAGAAAATGTATACGCGGCGAAGAAGAAACTAGGGCTAGGCTTCCGAGGATGGATTGGGGAAAAATAGACAGGAAAGTTTTGGACGACAAAATTTTCCGGGAAAAGGAAAAGGAAAATCTGGAAATCGGCTAGAGAGAGAAAGAAGAGAGGAGGGGGGGAAAGAGAGTGAAGGAGGAAGGAAAAAAATTTTGATTTCGAGGGCTCTAGAAGATCTAGGGATGAGAATTGAAGAGGGGGAAATTTTTTTGTGTATGGACGGAAAGAGACATCGAGTTGGCAAAATATTACGGCGTGTTTAAGCTTTGCTCTTTGTCGGTCAGTGAGGGCTATTTTAGGAAATCTGCTTTGTTTGGCTAGGGACTAGACGGCGTCGTTTTGGTCGGATGCTAAAAAGAGCGTACCAAAAGGACTTCGTTGTTTTGTGTGAAATGAAACGACGTCGTTTGGATCAGGCGGGGGCGGGAAATTGGTGCTCTTTTGTTGAATGAATGGCGGGAAAGTAGGATATTGGTGGGAAAAAATGTCAAACGACAACATTTTTTTGAGGAATTTTTTTTCCCTCTTTCTTTCTTTGGTGAGTGAATTACATTAGATGCTGTTTGGTTTATATGTTTGAGTAAAAAGATTTTGGTTTACATTCAATTTTAATTAAAAATATTGTTGACAAACGTTTGAATGGTGGTTTAAACCCATAAATAGAGTCTGACAATAAAGTTTTATTTTATTTTTTTTAGAGATATACAAGTATCTAAAAGATACAATTAATACTGGAAAAATAATTCTAACCATAGATGTATATTTCTATCAAAAGGGTAAGTTAATTTAAATCATGAGTCGTCAAAATATAACTAAATAACTAAATAGTTTTGAATGATGAATAAGACAAAGTAATCCATGTTAATCATGAAAATGATATAACAACCACCGTGATATCTACAAAATAAAAATGGATTAGCACAAGTATGAAAACCAATTAAGAGAAACTAAGGGAGTGTTTAGCATTACAATCCAAACCCTAAAATTACAATCCACTTTTTGTCTTCTTTTCTTGTCTTTACTATTCACACAGTTTTGTAAGTCCATAATTTTGCATAAATAAGTCCAAATGAGATATTTTTTTAAATTACATAGAATTTTGAGACGAATAACACAAGCTCCATATTGATATTTTTTTCTGAATACATATCAGGTTTTTACTTTTTTTAACTCCAATAATTCAAACACATCGATAAATGCACAATTAATTCAAATCCAGATTCTATAGTCCAAACCTTAGGACCAAACGTATGTTAGATCCAAGTTTTAGGACTTATCTTGAAGCAAATGTTATTTGATTGCCTCTCCTTCATTAATTAGACATACCACAGATAGTGGGATAATTAGAGGGATAATTAGATAGAAAATCAATGTGCTCTTCTTTATTTTTAGTTACATAATTATACCTTTTAGTTTTAATTATTTCTTAATTTACCCTTTTTTAAATAACTATAAAGGCATCATTTAAATTTTGAAAAACTTTTTTCAATTTTATCTCTCGCACATTTCTTAGAATTACATAATTACACCTTCTAGGTTTAATTATTTCTCTATTTATTACTCTGTTTTTGATACTAACAAAGGTATCATTTGAATTTGAACAAATTGTTTTATTTTTTCTTTGCACACTCTGTGAGTTTGTGTCAAAAAAACAGGAGGAAATACAAAGATTTCCTTAATAGAGTGAATTACTTTCTGCAAATTATTTTTTTCTTGAGAAAAAATTTGATTAATATTTTTAAAAATTAAAAACATAAACTCCAAGATATTTTTTTCCAACTAATATACCCAAAAAGTTGATTGTGAATTCATTATTTAAATACGCTCACATGGCCGTTGAGATATGTGCTTTTCCATAAAAGGCATTGACCTGTCATTTGTCAAAAATAAGATTATAAAATGACTCCTCGTTTTAATCATGAAACACAATGAAATAATTAGTTACGCAAATATGGACCGCCCGGCCTAGTCCATATATATTGAAAGAGATAAAAACGAGTTGGGTGGGAATGGGCTAGAAACGACCCAATAGATAGAAATGGAGTTCTAAAATGTCATGTATATACATACTAGTTTAAAAAAGCACATGCCATGTATATGATTGCAAATATTGCAAAGTCCCGGTATTTATTATTGGTCACAATTGGATCTTAGCGAATTTCAATCAATACCGGCACCATGATATCAAATTGGGGAGGAAAGATTTAAATTAGAGATTGATAGAAAAACAAAGATATGAGCTCGTGTGAGTAAGAAACTGAAAATATCTATGATAGTTCTATTATCAGCTATGAGCTTGAATTTATTGAATATATTTGAGAAAATTTATTTAAATATGAAAAAATATATAAGTAAAAAGTAAACAAAAAACCAACAAAATACTTGAAAATAAAAAAGATCAAAGGACTAAAATGTTAAGAATAAACCAAATCAATATAAAAAAAATACTAAAATAAACAAATAAACAAATTTTGTTTCAAATAAAATTTTTTAATATTTAAAAAAAATGAATAAGATGTGGGACCCAACCGATGTTTAGGCTAGTCTAGGCGGGAAAGGCAAAGCTAACTTTAAGGCTTTGTTTGGTTTAACAGTTTAAATTTAAATTTTTATCTATTTCTAAAAATTTTTTTTATCTTTTCTAAAAAGTCAACAAAAATTACTATTCCAACTTACTCAACTCAAACACCAAACACTCTCTAAAAATAATGCAAGGGCATCCCGGTTATCAGGAATGCATATCATATATGTTTTTATCCTTTCGACATACATGACATCAAACATTTGAAATGTATACTAAGGCCTCGTTTGGCTTTTGAGTTCAAACTCAAAATTTTCATCTTAATTTTTGTCTTTTTCTGAAAAGTCAACAAAAATTTTCAACTCAAACTTAAAATTTTTAACTCAAATTCATTCACCAAACGGACCTTAAAAAGTACTGTCCTTAAAAACTTAAGGATGACAAAAGAAAAAAAAAATTACATGAGGACATACCCTCATTTTTGTCCCCCAAAAAAAAAATCAAACTTTTTCAAATAGATATTTAATTGAAAATATGTTATTTGCACTAATTGGACGATAATAAGTGATGCAGTCATGAGTCATGTAAGGTGTTCGACTTAGCGTAAGACTTGAGATGTAAATATGCGGCAGGATGGACAAGTTGGCGGCCCGGCCCGGCCTGCCAAAACACATGGGCCAATCATGGAGCTGCATTTGATGTTGAGGTTTGGATAATATAATTTGAATTTAGATTGATTGTGTGTTTATTAAGACGTTTGAATTGGAAAAAAAAATCAATATATAATTTATTTCGTTTGTCTCAAAATTCTATGCAATTTAAAAAAAATCATCTCATTTAGATTTGTATATGCAAAATTATATAATTTTAAAATTTGTGTTACAAAACTGTGTAAATAATAAAACTGAGAAAAAAAAATTAAAAATTAGATTGTAATTTTAAGATTTGAATTATATATGCATTCAAACGTATGCTTAATCTCAATTAGGACATCCTTTTTAACTTCCAAGTGGTCGATGATGGCACGTCAGCTCATCTAATGGGGAAGCTACAGGCCTTGAGCTATATGGTCGTGATCTATGAGACATTTTCGCATGGCGCCCAGAACATCCAGAGTAATTTCATCATTTTTGTGACTATCATTTGCCAATTTATCGTTCAATATATTATGGTTTTAGCACGTTGTTTTCATTTACAAGTTTCTCTCTTCTTTTTTTTTTTTTTTTTTTTTCACATGTTGTTTTACATATTTATTGCTTTCGTGTTCTTTTGTTGATTGTATTTAACATGGCTGTTTTCTAATTTAATTTATTGATTCTCCAATTTTTGTCTTCTCTCGTTTCTATGTCATTTGTTCTCTGTAGTTTCAGAAGTATATTTGTCTCTTTTCTTTTCTTTTTTTTTTTTTTTCAATTTGATATTTGATAGCTTGTCACTCTCCTTTAGTTGTCATTTATCAGGTTTTTATATCACTTTATATCATCTATCATCTATGTCGTGTGTTTCAATTGTATAGAATTTCACGACTAACGAAATAAACTCTATATTGATATATTTTTTTTCAAACACAGTTCAATCAAAATCATAGCACCAAACGCATATTTAGTTTACCTATACACATGCAGGCTGGCCAAGCCCCGCCTGTGACCCATTAGGCTATCATATATTCGGTTCACTTGATGACTTCCCGCAGTGTAAATATATATATATATATATATATATTTAGAGCAAAGCTTGAATTTCAATAGATAAGGGATAATATGTTATAATATCTAGGTATAACAGCATTTCTACCGTCCATTTGTGGACTTCCCACCAATTTAGCAAAATAGATAAGAAAATTATGGCTTGTTTACTGAACATAAAAGAATGTAATAGTGGAAAAGGTTATGAGATTGAAAAAGAAAGGGAAAAAAATAGTGTAATAGGAATTCGCTTTATAATGTTTACTCAACCTAGAGCTTATTAATGTTATTACTAAAATATATTTCTAAACAGCTAAATAATTATTGTCATATAAGAACCTATTCATATAATAAAAAATCTTCGTTACATATTTTATAAGTAAACACGTGCAGACGAAATAGGAAAGAAAATCACTACTCATATTCCCTTTTACTTTGATGCAAAGTTAACCTAAGAAGTAGGGGCTGCCGGAGACGGGACGCAGACCAACTTCGTTGCAATAGGCCGCCGCCGTTCGTGAAGGCTTTCTCGGTTGGGAATGGCTGATCCCATGCAAAACTGCCGTAACCGTGAGCAAAAGATAGTTCACAAAATAGCAATACATTTGGTGAACTTTTATGTTTTTTAAGATTATTGTTATTTCAATATGTTTCAGGATTACTTGAAATGTTCCGGAGGGTTGAAGCAAAAGACCCTTATTCGAAGGTATAAGTTTCTTACCCCGTTTGAATCATAAGTTTGAAAAGCAAACGCAAACCGTGAATTCAAATTTTTGTGAGCGAAAACGATAACATTTCAAATAGTGTCTAAAAACCGTCGTCATACGAAGTGCCAAACAAGCTATCAACACTCGTTCTCGGGTCAACGTGTTGTAGGTACTTATCATGGACGAATTTACTTTGAAAACAGTATCTTACACACTCAAGCAATCCGAAATACATGATCAGCACGTTTTTAGTGAGTACAAAAAGCTCAGTTACTTGGAAAGATAAAATCACACAATTTCTTTTCATATTTGTGTAGGATACGAGCTGATTTTAATAATGGTAATTATTTTTT
>JAFMPE010047100.1:0-14917 GCA_024759925.1 Ficus religiosa | reverse complement strand
TTGATATTGAGGATATTGAAGGTAACGAATCTAAATCTTTGATAACGTTTGCTAAGTGTTTTTGTCTTATCATGCTAAAGAGAGGATTAGCTATTTTTTTTCCTCCATCCATTTCCTTTAGTTGGATTTTTGATCTTTAATTTCTGTGCTAAGCAGGTATAAGACAATTAACTGTAGCACGATCGGCGAATTGCATTAATTGTGGCAGATGCTTGAGTGTTGACTTTGTTACAGTTGCACACACTTTCTATTGTAGGTATTCAGCCACTAATTTATAGATGATTGTTTGATCTCTTTTATTTTGTTGTCATCTTCTCTTATCCCTTTGTATTTCAGTTACTATTCAGTCGACGGGAAGTTTATCTCCGATGGCGATATTCAAGGAAGGCGTGAAAGTCTGGAATGAAACAAAGGCATATGATGAAGAGCTGAGGAAGTGGAAGAACATAACGCCAAAGACGTGGGTTTAGACTCGTGAATTGGCTCGTGTTTCTGATACTTGAGAATGTTATGTTCTGCATTCTACGTTTAGCTCTTACTTACTGCTAGCCAACCATGTAGCAGCTTTCTTCCGAACAATGTCCATTTTGTTTCAGACATTTCGTTTCTTTTCTTTCGTTTATTACTTTTTTTTTTTTTTTTTTTTTTTTTGGGGACTTTCTACTTTAGGCATCATCTTTTTTCATTACCGCATGAGCTGCATGAAACATTGTCAAGTCCAAAAATTCATGTGAAGACTGTGATGGATCTATATCCAATTAGAGAGATAACTCATTTTGACTATTGGAGCATAGCTCTAAGGTGCAAATATTGATATATGTCCTAGTAATAGATGAACATTGAGATGAACCTAACACGAAATTGATTTGATTAATAATTCCGTCAAACCTAATCAATTCCTTTTTAACACAGAGTTTCTAATCAAGTAGATCAAAAGGTTAGCTCTCGAGGTTTGTTTCATTAATATTTTGCATCATAGAAGTCCTCTTACACTGGAGTGCTGCTTACTAGCTGAGTGTGGAATGCAGATATGGTTCTTAAACGCGAGGGGTGGACGCAGTACACAATTGGGAAATGTGGTATTTTAAGGAATGAAAGGTTTATTTACACCTCTCAGTTTACTTTTTTTATTGTATTTTTTAAATCATCCATCAATTAAATTTAAATTTTAATTATTACTTTTGACACTCTTTTATTTTTCTAAAAAGTTCTTATAACTAATTTGTTTTTTGTAACCCCTAATCCACCCACCAACAAACAAATAGCCCTTCCCTCTTCCTCTAAAAAAACTTTTTTTTTTTTTTTTAATTTCTCTTATATTTTTCTTTACAATAATTACCTATAGTCATGAGATTTATATTTACGTCTTTCCTTAATTGTTTTTTAAACTAATAGAATCTCGTTATGTATATATATATACACATATAGTTTTATGAATAAGACATATTTTTATGTGGTTCAACGTTTTTTGTTATTTCTGAAATCATGCTTTTTCTATAATTTAAAAATATGCTTTTGTCGTTTCAGATTAGACTTTTATTTTACATCTTTTCCTTTCTCATTTTCTGGTTCTGGGTTGTTTTAAATCGTTCTGTACTATGGTTCTACAAACAAAATAGATGCCAAATTCTTTCGTCTCGTATGACCATCTTTACCCAAAAAAAAAAAAAAAAAAAAAAAAAAAAAAAAAGGAAGCAGAGAGAGAGAGAATATGCAAACATAACAATAAACATGATACGTAAACGAAAATAACTTTAATAATTTCGTGTTCGTGAGAAATCATACTCTCTATATATATTATATACTAATTATATTTAAGAGTTTAATATGGATTGTATTTTTAGAAAAAGGGATATCTAATCGTGTATATTGGGAAATCTATGGAATCGAATATGTCCAGTCTATAAGATTAGTTCCAAGAATCTTCTGACGAAACTGATCAAAGCATTATGGACGTTTAAAAATCTTTTGAACTCTAAAGCATATGTCCAGTCTATAAGATTAGTTAATACAGGATGGTCATGCCTGTTCTCCACGAGAATTAACTATAAATCTGTTTGTTTCGTAAGTTCATTTTGTTATATTTTGAAGCGAAAATGAAAAACTGATATTTAATTAAAACTTCAGTATTTTAGTTCTGAAATGACATTTTAATATACTATTAAATTGTCATTGTGGATACTCATGCATAATTTCGTGATTGAAAATGCTTATCCATAAAAAAAAGAAGCAAGACTAACATATTCACGGTGAACCAGTTTGAAATAGAATATTTATATTGGAGTTGGTTGATTTTTTAAAAATTAATTTTAATTTTTTTTATTTTTAAAAAAAGATCAAAAACTGAGATGAAAATTTAAGTCTAAATCGGTTGACCAAAAGCATGCTCAATCTTGGTATATTCCTCAGCAAGCTGGTAGATTGTCCTACAGATCTACCTTACTGCATTTGGTGCATCTTCCTTGAGGCCATCTAAAAACGATCCACTCAAATTAGTCTTCGTACGAAGTAGAACTAAAACAAATTAAAAATATCATTTTGATTAGCCAAAAATAAAAAATAAAAAAAATAAAAATTATCATTTGTCTGTCTCTGTTGTGTTCAATACGACTTCAGTAATGTAGAGCACCGTACGTGGCTTAATTATCTTTTGCTCGAATTTATTGTTTCTTTCTACTTTTCCTTAGCTTTGCGTGACGTACATATAGTCTAATAACGTTGACCACCATGCAAGACTTTCTAATTTGGTTTAATCTATGCTGGTTATTAATTATTAGAGTGTTGTATTAATTTGCCCTGCATGCCATGTGTCACAAAACAATGACATATGTTTGAAAACGTTATTGATTATTGTATTTATTAAGCCCCCACTTAACGTATTTAAGTTAAACTGTTAAGGTCCTTTTTTTCCCCCTACGTAAGCTTCTAATTAAGATTTTGTTACATATTCATGCATATTCTCCACGAGAATTAACTATGGATCTTTTTCTCTTGTAGGTTCATTTTCTTTCTTTTTTTTTTTTTTTTTTTTTTGGTGGTGAAAATGAAAAATTGATCTTAAATTGAAAATTCATTTTTTTTTTAATTCTGAAATGACATTTTATTATATACAATTAATTCGTCATTCTGGATACTCATGCATAATTACACGTACAATTGAAAAGGTTCTTACACTTGCATGCGGCAACAATAAAAGCTATAATATGTGAATAATTTTTCTTCTTGATTAAGTTTACCCCAGCAACAATAAAGGTTCGTAAACCCCGGCACCCCCAGCCCCCCGACGGGGACCCCCACCCCCTCTCTCTTCTCCTCTCTCTCGACCCCCTAGCACCCCCCCCACCCCTGATGGGGACCCCCTACCCCCCCCCCCCCTCTCGCTCTGTTCTTGCCAGGGGGAGTTGGTCACGTCGGGGGTGTTGGGGGGCGGGAGAGAGGAGAAGAGAGAAAGAGGGGGGTGGGGGGCCGGGGCTGGGTGGGGGGCGACTAGGGTTGGGGCCTGTGGTGGGACGGCTGGGGGTGGGTCGTCGGTGTCAGGAGCGCAGGTCGCTGGCGGCAGCGAGAAGGTCACCAACAACGGAGAAAATTTGAGATGGAAAGGATAATATGAGATAAGATGTATGATAAGTATGATACACCAATAATATCTCAACCGTTCAGTTATATTTTAACGGTTCAAAAAGGAACTATGCCTTAAAATTTGTTGTTTTTTGTTTTTTTTTTTTTTGGTTCAAAATTAGAATTCGCCGTTATACTGACATAGGCGCGGCGTTTCAACAAATAAATAAAATAAGTTTACAACATAAAGCTTCGAAAAAGAAATTTCAGCCCGCGCAACCTCTGAGAAAAACCCATACCCACTAGCAGCAGCAGTAGCTTGGGTAGTGGAACTGGAAAAGGCGCTAATGGCTAACGTACGTTCTCTCTCTCTCTCTCTCTCTTCTCCTTGTCGCCTTTCTCGTCCATCTTTCTTCCTTTCTTCTTTTTGACTAGCTATTTGATGTACACATATATTTATATATTATACGTATATATATATATATATATATATACAGCTCGGCGGCACCGGTACGTCGATCACCGCTGCTGCGGCCTCCGACGACAAGGATGGAGAGGATTCTCAGTCTCAAGTAACCCCATTGAAGGTAATGAAAGATTCATCTTAACCTTTTAACATTGTGATTTCTCAAAACCCATAAACGAAAGCCTATTTTCTTGATTTCTTTTAGAAGAAGAAAAGCCCTAACCCACTTCAAAACCCATAAATGAAACTTTTTTAAGAAACACCATAAAAAGGTTGTTCTCCCTTCTTTCTACACCCACCCACCCCCCCCAAAAAAAAACAACTCAACCCATTTTCTGGGTTTATTGTTTTTCTTCAAGATTTTACCGTGGCTGTGTTTTTCTTGAATCAAATGCTAGCTTTTTCCTTTCTCCACAGCTTTCAATATAATGTGTTAATTCTTGAGCTTTATAGACATGTGTGTGTGTATGTAATTCTGAATCATTTTAGAATTTGCAGCTGTCCCACATTACGGACCCTATTTCTCCACTCTTTCGGCCAGTATACTTTGAACGAGAACCTGATGGACCTGGAAATGATGTAAGGCACTTTTGAATTCTGTACATCCTTTTGCTGTGTTTGTTTTTAATATAGATTTTATTTTCTACGAGTTTTTTTCCCCCCCTCTAATGATGCTGATGATGATTTTATATTATATGTGTGTGTGTTTGTGTATGTTGGCCAAGATTTTTGTAATAATCTTGTACATCTTGTTATGGAGACAACTAGGTGGAAACATGGAAAAAGCTAGCTGCCTTTTCTTTCTTTTTTTAATATGTTTTTTTATTTTTTTTCTAGGATAAAGACTTGTTAAATTTAATTATTCTTAATATGAGTATGGTTCTTATATTCAAAATATTTATATTTCTTAACTTTCTGTTTTCTGTACCTTTAGTAGTGAACTATAGTATTCATCTTTGTGTAAAACAACCAGCGAAGTTTTGTTTTTGGATTATGACTAGTTAAAGTTATTTACACTCATTATGAATATGATATTTATACTCTAACAACAAATTTCTTAAGTTTTTAAGCATTGCTTAATGCTTACGCCTTTCTTCACTGAGGCAAAACACCTCGATTTGGATTTTTTTTTTTTTTTTTTCCGAAACATAGATCTAGAATTTGAGTTAAATCTACATGTTGTATGATGAGAAAATATTATTGATTATGTTATTTTGCTAAAAATTGTTTTGCACCTTAACTGACATGTGTGGTTATTTGATTTTCTTTAAGTATGTACTATGCGATCATCGGTTTCCACGTGGATTCTTGACCCCAGATGTAGATCAGCATGGATTACGTAAGTACCTGCCATTTCATATGTGAGAAAAGTGCAATAACAAAAACTATTAGATTACTTATTGTCTTAAAAATTTCAACAGCGATATGTTGGGCAGCTGCAATTGTGATGTGCCTTGAAGCTATGCTTCGACAATTCTACAGATTGGAGGTTAAATTGTCCGTTCAAGAACTTCTTGACTATTACCGTGGGAATGTGGCTGATGGAGGTGATGTGATTTCATCGTTAAATTACATCATGAGGAATGGCATTACTTTTGAGGAAAACTATCCCTTTACAGGACAGCTTTCTAAGCATCTTATTCCTCCTGACATACCGGTACTCTTTTTTTTTTTTTTTGGTTATCATTTTAAGACTTTCAATTAATATTTTATAGGAATCACTAGAACACACACACAACACGGTAGAGAACTGAAATTGAAAGCTTTATTGAGGGATTAGGACCAATCAAACGAAGTACAAACCATCGAGACTATGAAATCTTTGCTTGGGTATTCGAAGACTAATTTATGCGTCACTTGCAATTCCTTTATTTTGCACCTATGTCCTGCAGTAAATTCTTCATCACACCTAAAGCAAAACCCCTTTTCCTTTTTCTCCTGAAAAAAGGTATGTGCCGCCGCTGCAATCCCAACTTCTCAGCCGTCCTATCTCCACGGAGAGCACCCATGGTTCGTGAATAAGAAGGAGATTGAAATGAATTACCAACCATAGTTGTAGCCGATCTAGCCCAAAACTCTCCTCGGTCCTTCCACAATAACTTGTTCTTTTCTTCAATCTGATGGTCCATCTCCAAACCAGATGGATTCATCAATCTCAATTCTGCCCTATTCTTCGTTTTCAGTCCATTCACAAAAATTCCTTCCAAGATGGATTCTGGAACCTTGCCATAGACTACAGTGCAGCCGAAATCTCAAAATGCCTTATACATTCCGACACCAAACCCTTCTGCTTAATGGTAAAACTATTTAACGCAAGCCTTCTTGTGACGACTGAAACCTGAGCAACGCCGACTTGCTGAAATCTGCCCAACTCGAAAAAGCGAGACGCCAATGCCATTTCTGTTGGAACTAGCTTGTCATCCTCAAAAATCTTATTCACCAGAAAATATTTCTCCATCTTGAAGGTCCAACCATCCGGATCTCAGCAATCTAACTAACTGACCCTAGCTGACAAAATAGCAAATCATCCTTATAATTATAACAGAATATCACAATCCTTACTGACTCAGAACAGACTACTAACTGCCTAACAATTTTTTTTCCCCTTCATTTAAAGTTTTTATTTTTTTGGTTCATAATTTGTTCTTTTGTAACTTTTTTCTTTAGAAGGGAGATAGGATCTTCCCCCTATCACGTACATATGGCTATACACAGATTTTCAAAGAGAGAGTCACAGCACTTTGGAATTTAAAATCTCCTGTCCTAGGTGGAGTTAATACAAATACTTATTTCCATAGACGTTATCCAGATGATTCGTTACCATGGGTAAGTTCTATATTATGTTCTCATTCTTTTTGTTTTTTAACCAAAGTTCTTGTAATTACTTTGCATCAGACATTTTAAAATTTTACAGGACATCATCTATCCCAGACCTGGTGACAGGCAATTCGGTAGTCAAGATCATTTGGTAATACTAGGTGGCTTTGGGTTTGAGGATGGTGGTTCAAAGAGGTTTGAAAAGGATCATAAGGTCAACTATTGGATCTTTCAAAACAACTGTGGGAGGGATTGGAGAAGGAATGGATGTGGGAGGCTTCTTCGTTGTGATCGACGGAATGTTGTTGAAGCATATGTCCTTCATCTTAGGCCAGTTGAAGAACTTTACACTTTTATTAGGTGACTGACTATAGTGGCAGATGTCAGACTACTAGCATTGCTATTATCTGGAAATGGATGTTTTTAGTGGTGTAATGAAATATAGTGGATTTGAGGACCACATGTATGATGCCAATGGGCATGTTTGCTTTAGGGCTTCGCAAAGGGTAGTTGATGGTACCTCATGCAATGATCTGAGAGACATAGCCGGTGAACTTGTCTTACATCTTCTTGACATGCTCAAACAATTTACAATATCCCAGAGCTAACCTTGAACTCTGTAATTCCTTGTGCAGTACTTTGAATTGCATTCTTTTTCTTACTACTTTTATTCTCTATTCTTCTTGCACTGTTGTCCTTGGTTCCGTTATCTCTATTAGGCTGTCTGAGGTCAATCTTTGGTTTGCATTTTGCACACTCTAAAGAAAGGTCCTTAATTTTCGAGCATATGTTCAGCATATATAGAAACGGGTTTATGTTATTACTTAGGAATTTATGTTACTTTGGACATAGAAATGGGTTTTCCGTTTTTTACTTTTTCTTACTTCATTTCTTATTTTTTAATGTACTTTGTAATTTCAATTTAGAGGAGTAGGGTTTATGATTGAATATTTGGTTTTCCTACTCTCGAGCTGTTACTCCACTTTTTTCTGTTGTGGTTCTATTTTTCTCTAATAGTTCGTATCTTTCCCTTGATTCTACCTCTTCCATGTTGATCGTAACTTTTCTTTACCACGTCTTCTGTCACATCATCGCAAGCTTTATGGAGAAGGGAGAATGACATAAATAGCATTTTAACATAAATAATTGAAGTAAATAGTAAGTTTTAAAAAATATTTGGAGTAAATAACAGGAAAATAATTTATTTACTTTTTGTAAATATGTTGTTTTATCTACTTAAAATATATTAAAACTTTATTATATACTTCAAGAATTTAAAATGTACCAAGTCTTCTTGCTTTTGGAGAATGTTATCGCTTTCTCTAGTTTCTGTAAAAGTATAGTAGCGTAGGTTCACCATAAATATGGACTCTGATATACGAAGTACAGGTGCTTCATTTCTGCTTTAAGATTGAATTCAATCGTTTTTCTCTCCTTTGTATTATAATTTTCTTGCTTTCAGAAGTGTATTGATCTGTAATTTCTTGGTATTTGTATTCTGATACATGTAATTAAATTTTAAGATTATTGTTCCAAATTCGCCAGATCAGCTACAGAATTAGGTCATTCTTTTTGGCCCTAAATGAGCTGCCTTGTTTGACATTATTGGAGAATATTGCATTGTAGTTTACAGCCTTTCTGACTTTGATGATCAAATAAATAAGAAGCTTTTTTGGGAAATTCGAAGTTCCTAGTAAAAGAGCTTTTTATTTTTATTTTTTATTTTTTTTATTTTTTAAGCTTCGACTAGTGTTTTGATTACGTTGACGTTAAGGATATTTAGCAAGTGTTTGGTTTATCATTTTAAACCTAATATTTTCATCTTAATTTTTGTCTTTTTTCCAAAAAGTTTTTTATCTTTTCTGAAAAAGTCACTATTCAAACTTAAAATTTCCAACTCAAACTGGTGAACCAAATGGACCCTTAAACGGCAGCTCCTCAATACTTAACTTGGGCTTGGACATTAGATTTAGACCTAAAAGTTCTAACTCAATTTTTATTTTTTTCCTTAAAAAATTAACAGAAATTTTAATAATTATTAAAAAATCAACCAACTCTAATTTAAAAATTATATTTCAAATCAATATATTAATTCATTCATAATGTTATAAAAGGTAACAGGGAAAAATATGTTACCTATTTAAAGAGAATAATAAGTTGGCAGCAATTTTTGTATTAGTCCTCATTAGTTTCACTAAAAAACACTCGGACATGATAATGTTCAAAGGTAGGACGGAAAATTTGTTACCTATTTAAAGAGCATTATAATTTGACAGCAATTTTTATAATTAATCCTCATTAATTTCACTGAAAAGCACCCGGAATGCCCGTGATCGCTCCTCAAGGGGCAAAATGTTGAAAATAATAAGATCGTTAGATTTAACAAGAAATATTTATTTACTTTCAGCCCCACAAATAAGAATCCCTTTTTGTTTTTGTTTTTGTTTTTGTTTTTTGTGAATGAAAAAGGATCTGGGGTGACCCATCATTTTCAAGTTTTCAGCTTCACAGATAGGAATCAATTTGCTTAGGTATGACAGAGATAGATTTTTTATACTAGTTTCTTTTAGTCGACCACACAAAAACAAGGTCTAAGAGGAGGTAAATGAGAATCAAACCCGATAGATTTTTTATACTAGTTTCTTTCAGTCGACCACACAAAAACGAGGTCTAAGAGGAGGTAAATGAGAATCAAACCCGGATAAATAAAAGGAATAAACCTGATAAAGACTCTCATCCCTTTGTCAATCTATCTACTCCTGTGAGTATGTTCTGATTTTTGTTTTGTACTTAAGTCAGTTTTTTATTTGTTTTGTTTTTATTTTTAAAATTTCTAGTAATTCATTTCGTCCTTTTTTTTTTTTTTTTAATCCAAGTTAACAATCGGGGGCCCCCATTTTTCACTCAATCATTAGAGGAATTGGCGCTAGATTTTTCTGACCGTAAGAATCTAGTACCCAATTTAATTGTAGGGTAAAATTTTTCCTGAATTTATTTAATCTAAAATATAAAATTTCCGTTTGTAAATTCAAATTTATAAGAAAGAATACAGTAGAAAAGAGTTTTAAAAAAATTAAATTTCAAAACGGAAGCCAAATGGAAACTAAAAGTGAAAACTTAACAATTGACGAAAACCTTTAAATAAAGTCCATCATGGAGGAAGGTCCTTAGAAAGCAAAAGCAGCAAAAGAAGTGTTCTGAATCTTAAACCTCCAAACCACGTTTCCTTACCAGTTTTGTTTGCCTAAAGTTTTGAGCTTTAATATCAAATTCTGAGTTCACATGATATTACTCATTTTATTGCTTTGATAATTTACAACTCCACTAAGAAAAATACTAGAATGAAGGGTACTCTTCTCCTTCTTATTCTTCTTCCTTTCTCCTTCTTGAAGAGCACAATAAAAGCTTTTCTAACATGCTTCCAACTAAGGGTGATAATACAGGTCGCGACACGACGACACGATTCGAAAACGACACAAATTTAACGGGTTCGGATTGAGAAAAATAGGGTTCGGGTCAAATTCCGGTCAAATTCCTGCACAGGATTTTCAAAACAGTGCATGAACAGGCAATTCCTGCACATGCATTGATAACCAAACTTACGGACTGTTTTCAAAAATGGTTTTCAGAATTTTACAGTTTTATTATCCTTGTTCAAAGAAGATTTCAGTTTTATAAAAATAATTTAAAAAGAAAAAAAGGGGTTAAAGTTTTATAAATAATATCAAACAAAGTTTTGTGAAAAAAATAAATAAATAAATAATAATCCAAGTTATATGGTAACTATAGTAAGACGAATAGTAATCAGAAAGGATACCAAAATGTTATTGAGCCTTGTACCCATGGTTACTTATGGTAACCCAAGAAGATACCACTATGTTATGTTGGGCTTATATCTAGGGTTACTTATGGATGTTGGTTTGGATACCAACATTGAATGTTATGGTTTATGGTAAAATAGGATGATTCTTATCTTAAGTTTTTTTTGGAAACAAGAAGGTAACATGCTGTTGTGACCTATTGGAACAACAAACTCTGAATCTAACGTAACCTATAAGTACAACTCCGCCTACAGCATAGGTAAATTTTTTTATTGCTTTACATGTTTTCAAAGCTCATGTATTCATATATGTGATGCATTTGATTTATGATTTTTTATTATGGCATCATGAAGCATGCTCACTAATGATAAATCACATGATAAGAATAAGATCAAGTTTCAAGTAAGAAACTGTTTTTCAAATATGAAATGGTTTTTCAAGTATGAAATGGTTTTTCGAGTATGGAATGGTTTTCCAAGTATGAAATGGTTTTTCAAATACGTTTCAAAGCAAGAACAAGTTTTTAAGTATGATGGCAAGCAAGTTGCCTCGTGTCATACCGACCCGCTCTAGGTCGGGTCTGGTTTATGGTTTGAGCTGAATTGGACTGGCCGCCCCAACCACTCCATGGCTGCACGCCACGGTACGTACACTCATGTTATGTAAAGGGCCCAAAAAGATGTTAACATAAGGAAGCATAGCTGAATTGATAAGAAAGCATAAATGGTTCATGCATATCTTTATTAAGATTGTTTTGCAGATGATAAGTTGTACTTGTTGAACAAAAGCTCATGACTTACGTTTATGCTGTAGGTAAGCAGCCTGTCAGTGATGTATGATACAAGACTGTGGAGATGATACTGCAGACTGTGAAATGTGGGTTGGTCACCGCCACGCGATTTGAAATTTTATTATATCATGTGATGTTGGTTTGATGATATTAATATCTAATATTGTATGAGTTACAAGATATGTTACAAAGGTTTGAACTATAATTCTTAATTAAGTATATACTTATATAAAAATATATAAGTATAGGGTTTTGAATTTAAGTTTAAAAAAAAATTTAGTATTGTTTCATGAATGAGTAAGATAAGTACTTAATAGAGTAAGCATGGTAACAGCTCTACGTAGGTGGGGTGTTACAGAATTTGAGCACAACGGCCTTCCCATCGGCACGGAGAGAGTTCGACGGTGAAGAGGAGGTCGGCAAATGCAGTGTCGAGCTGTCTAGATTCATCTTCTGCCTTGGCTAATGTTTATTAGTTTTACAGTCCATAATTTCCAACCAAAAGACCTTCATATTATTTTGACGAGTCTTTTATACAAATGACCTAACGAAAAATCTCATTTGCATAATAAGTTTCAAAAAAATTTCATTTTTATAAAATGACTTCAGCACGCCTTGAATTCACATTGAGTGCCTTATATGACACTCAATGTAAATATTTAAAAAAAAAAGTTAAAAGTTAATTTGCTAATTCAATTTTCTAATATTGTCACTCTAACAAATTTATTGTGTCGAGGCTAGATAAATTCAATTTTATTTTTGTTTACTATTATTATTATTTTTACTCGATAACTATTAACAAAACATCATTTTGCTAACCCAATCACAAGACACATCATCTAAGTTACAGAAGCTGGAGAATTTATGCATTGTTTTTGTTAACATGTGGAAAATAAAGAAAGGATTATTCTCATCTGTGCTCTTAAATTTTAGAGTTGTTCTCATTTTACCCTCTAAATTTTAAAAACTCTCACTGTATCCCCTGAAATTTAAATTAGTTTCACCCATCCTTTAAAAATTCCCAAAAAAAAAAAAAGAAAGAAAGAAAAAAAGGAGATAGGAAAAGGCAGCTAAGTGCATTCATGTGATCTTTTTAGATTTCTTTAGAACAGATATAGTAACAAAAGGGACTAACTTTCTTTCTTTTCCAGTAGTTTTTAACTAGAATTTTTGTAAATAAGTTAGTGGGGTGAATTTAAAATTTAGGAAAAAGGTGTGTCTAAAAATTTTAGTAAGAAAGTTTAAATAATCCTAAGAGTAAATTACACTGACACCCCATGTATTTTCCTGAAATTACAAGGACACCCCCTTAACCAAAGCAAATAACGTCAACACCCCCTAACTTTTAAAGAAAATTACAGAGACACCCCTTCTGTTAGTTGACCATTAGATTGACAGTGAATTTGACCAAAAATACCCTTTCTTACCTCATAAATATCTTGAGCTATATTAGAATTATGAAACCAAAATTTTACCTTATTTGGCACCAGAATTAATTGACTCTTACACATTTATAACCACATATGATTTACATGTTTTTAAATGATCTTAATTTACATTCTAATGAAGAGAAAAAGGTGTTTTTTTATTTGTTTTTTTTCCCCCCCTCAAAGTCCGTTTTTTATATAAAGATTTCGTTGTTTTTTCCAACTTCAAAAACACATTTGTGAGATAATAAAAAAAATGTTCTTATCCACAAAAAAAAAATAAAAAAAATTATGGGATAATATGCTCTTATACCATTTGAAAATATATAGAGATATGATAAGAGACTTAAATAATTAAGAGTTGTTGTATTCTTTTTCTTTTTATAAGTAAGAAAAATTTTTGTTTTAAATGAAGTATCTATCGTTTTTATATTTTTCATTCTAATAATAAAATAGAACGACATTTTTTCCACTCAATACTCCATTTTAACTTCAAAAAAATTAGTAAATTGAATTTAAATTAACAAGTAACTCTCCAGTTTATAACTAACGCCACAATAACTCAATTTTACAAGATTTACATAACTTTTTTTTTTTCCTTCACAACTTCCTAAATTTCTCTTTCAAATTATAAAATAAAAAAATAAAGATCTGAAAGAGAGAGACCCATTTTCCAAAGGAAAAAAAAAATGAAAACCCATCTGCAAAAAAAAAAATCTGAAAAATATAGGCTCAGTTTGGATCGTATGTCCATTTTCGGTAAGAAAATTTTTCTTGTTTGAAATGAGAAGTTATTTCATTTTGAGAATGAGATGACGCTCGGATAAGTAAAAAATTTTTTTTTTGAAAACAAAAAGTTGTTTAAAATGAGAATAAATGGTATTGAGAATATTGCATTGTGAGAATATTTTTTAAAAAAATTCCTTTTCTTTTTCCAAATTGGTACCGTAGAAAACAAGTTTGAAAATGAGTTTTTTTTTTTTTTTTTTAGAGTGAGAAAATGATGGAAAAAGCTGAGACAAATACACTTTTCAAAATTGGACATGTCATCTAAACAAAGGGTAAAAAAAAAAAAAGGCACCAAATCAGATGACCAGAAATTCTATAAACGACAACGGGGACGACAGCGACTAAACGGTAAGGGGGCGGGCCGATAGAGGTTGGATCACACCAGGAAGGGGCGACATCAGTTGGTTCGAACTAGGAGGCCACATTGGAAGCTGGTTCGCGTGGGGAAGAGCCGGCGGAGATAGGTTTGCACAACAAAGGGATGGGTGCATAGCAAGCTTGCTAAGGAGATCCGGCAATGGGGGATTGTGGGCGACAAAAATTGGGTTGTAGGAGGCCGAGGGCAATGAGATCACGACGACGGACATCGTCATGGAAGGGCAATAATGTTGGGCATTTCAGACTAGAGATCGAGTAAAGGTGGCTCTGACAAACTCAGCAATGCCACAACGACACAACGAATCCCAGATCCGTCGAGGAGAGGCATGGTTGGGGGTGGGAGGGGGTGTGGTTATTCTTGATATCACTGCTGGATTTTATTTTAATTTTTTCCTTTAAAGAATTGGGCAGTTAGTGACAAGAATTTGTTGGGTATTTTAATCATTTCAAACTTGTTAAGAATAAGGAGTGTTGATGTTATTAGTTTTGGTTAAAGGGGTATCTCTGTAATTTTTGAAAAACAGAGGGGGTGTCAGTATAATTTACTCTAATCCTAAAATTCATCGGACATAGATGAAAAATAATTCATTAATAAATCGAAAAGAAAAAAAAAAAGGGAAGTCGCATGATATTATGTAATTTACCCCCCCGATAAATGATAGTAAAAGAGGCAAATTAGAATTCCATATTAAATTTTGATATTCATCAAATGTTTAATGTCGAGAGAGTGTAGAAGGTATAGCCTAGAGGTGATATCACATCTAAATCCACCAAAAGGTGAAGAGTTCGAACCGACAAATTCAAAAAAAAAAAAAGTTTGAAAAATGAATATACATTCATAAGTACATATATAGTGCCCGTCTTTACTAAA
>JAFMPE010046989.1:5594-20514 GCA_024759925.1 Ficus religiosa | reverse complement strand
ACTAAGCTCAATACTCGTAGGTTAGGCAGTGAGGATGACAATGCTTGGCACCACCCGTTCTCATGTGCTGATATGTTGGCACCATCAAGATGTAGTTCTTGAAGCTTCGAGAAGTTCTGAACCAGCATACTCAAATTCGGGATCTCAAGATTCCTTTCGTCTGAAGAACAATTGGTGGATAAATCAAGAGTGATCAAGCCACTCAAGCAAGATATTTCAACCGGTACTTGCCCCCTGAAACCTGCACATCCGAGATTCAGATGACTCAAATTTGTTAGACTACCAATCCTTGAAGGGATTGTAGAGTTGAAGTGATTATAAGACATATCAAGGCTCTCGAGATGTCGGAGATCAAAAAGAATGCTTGAATTGTCTAGCCTTCCATAGATTCCCTCCTGACGTAAGTCAAGATGGATGACACGGCCTTCTTCACAGGCTACACCTTCCCAGGAGCAGCAGTCAGAGTTTTTCTTCCAAAGCACGAGCTTCGTGGAATTCTCAGGGGAGAAATTGAGGCTGTTCTTCAATTGGAGCAACAAAGATTTCTGCGAACCAAGACATTCGCTGGAAAACACGAGTGCACAGAGGCCGAGTAGGATTAAACACATGAAGGGTAATGAAAACAGTGGGTTATTTCTCATTTTGCGCTTCGATATAGAAAGAAACAAGTTTAGCGAATTCAAGTGGTACTAAAATCAGAAGACCAACGCCATTTATGCACGCATTAGTATCTCATTCAATAGTCTTGCGCTATGCTATAGTCAATGGTATCTGTAACATAGGTCAATTAAGTACCCTTTTTTGTCGTTGCATTTAAATTAGTTATGCTTACTTGGAGGAAATGTGGAGGAACCAGCACTCCAAGAAAATAAAGTTGCCGTTGTAGGCACGGGGAAGGCAGCTTTGGGTCAGTCAGTCTCTTTGCTTCCCTTAATGGGTCAAAAGCAAAGGACTTTTTTGTTCAAAAAAGAAGCCCAATTTACAAGTTTGACGGGACAGAACGATGGTTCTTGCCACGGCAAACGACCAACGACGAACTTGCTTTGTCGATAATTATTTTTTCGGTAAAAAGAGCTGGAAAGCTGTATCCAACAATAAGACCTTTTCAAAGTAGCTTTTGTTTTTCTTTTATTACTATTATTATTTTTTTTATTAATGCTTCTTTCGGTGTACAAAATTTTTTATGATTACATGGCCCAAACCTTCATTCTATAGTTTAGTTTTTAAAACTGATTCTTTGTCACTTACAAAAATTTGCCTGAAAGTTGAAAGCATCAAAAGCATTCCAAAATTGTCTTCTAGACTTCTCGTCACCAGTCTTCTGTGTAACATTTTAGAATTATTCATTTATATGTGGCTTAAACTAGAGAAAAGAACCCGACCAAGCTAAGAGATGTGTCACCGTTATGTCGTTGGCATTCAAATCGTCTCTCCTTGGATAATTTTTTTTTTTTTAAATAAAAATCTAAAGCAATTGAGCTTTAGGAAGACTTTAAAAAAAAAAAAAAATGAATAACAATGGAGACGGACAACGCCATTTCAGCGAAGGATCAACAATTTTGGTAGAGGTGGTGCAAATTGATTGGCAATGAGGAAAATAAGCTATGGACCTGACACTTGAAACGATTGGCTAAACCTGTTTTGGTTTTTTTTTTTTTTTTTTTTTTTTTGTTTTTTTGTTTGTTTGTTTTTTTGTTTGTTTGTTTGTTTGTTTGTTTTTTTTTTTTTTTTTTTTTTTAAGGAGTCAAGTTTATCTTCTCTCTATTGTAAGGAATATTAAGGCGCGAACTTGAAGGATTTAGTTGTAAATGATTATTATACCTGAGATTTGTAGCTACTAACTTCAATCATGTCCATGACAATTATAAGTAATTAAAACAGTTGTTCAAATAATTATTACTAGGAATTGATTCTACAAGCTCCCTATGATTTTCTCCCCTTATCTTGTTCATATTAACAACTAGCCAAGTATAGATTTAATTGATCATCCAAGAAAATAATTTACATGATTCAACTTACATGTGTTATGTACACCTAATTTTTTCCATCCAATTTTTAAACTTTATCAATAACAAGATTCCTAAATTCTTTAAAATGATTCAAACTAGTCCTTTTACTAACAAAGGTTAAAAATTGGATGACACATATCACATGTATAACATATGTAAGTTAAACGATGTAAATATTTTTCTTACTTACCCTTAAATAGTAAATAATGTGTGATTTCTATTTTATTTTTTGTTAAACATCTGTTAACAAAAAGGATCATTTTGCATCATTTTAAAGAGTTAAGGGAGTTTTTAGACCCAACGGAAGGAAAAAAAAAAAAAAAGAAAAAAGAAAAGTTAGAGATCAAATCGCAACTATATAAATTGAATAGGAATCAAACAAACAATTTATTCTAAATACATTAATGACTAAAAAGGATAGGAAGAGTGAGAGAAAGTAAAAAAGGAGAAGCTAAATTCTAGTCAAGCACATATACATATAATATTCATCAATCAAGGAAGTAAAATTAAAAATTCCACCATCTTTGTTTTGTTTTTAATGCACTTTTTTTTCAATGAAAAGAGAAAAAAGACGTGGTAGTTTGCATAATTTTCTACAAAATGTTAACGCCTTTATGGAAATGAGACATTGGGGATTAAAATTTCCAAGGCATTATTGAAAACAACAAAAGCAAAGGCCTTTTTAAGTCTTAAATCGTTCATTAAAAAATGGCAAATTTCTTAGAATTAAATCTTCCAAAGTAGTCTCCTAGACTTCTAGTCAATAGTCAATAGTCTTCTAATAATACCAACACGTATATAAAACGAAAATTAAAAAAAAAAAAAATCAGCGCGTATATAAAACGCTAGTGAAAGATTGAGCGAGAAAGGAAAATTAAAAGGTGGGAGGAATTTCATTTTTTTTTTTTTTTACCTTTTGTTTTTTTAATTATACCATATATCTTTGAAGATCCACTAATTTTGAAGATTAATCTTGTCCCTTCAATTTTGTTTGTTTTACTAAATATGGATGCTATATATATGTATATAGCTGTTGTCGTTCGGTGTTATTGTCGTTATAATCTTTCTTGACTTTAGTCGCTTTTTTATGTATATTGTCGTTTTGTATACCAGTCATTTCTTGTATGGTCATCTTTAATCAGGTTTATTACAAATACTCAGTTTGGTCATTATAATCACTCATATGATGCCTAATGTTGTCGTCACGGTGTTTTATTTGTTGTACATCATACTTTTTTTTCCCCCTCTGACGGATTATTTCTTTCGGATTTTTTCTAATAAAAGGCTTTTAACGAGACATCAGGCTATCCAAGTAAATCCTAAAAGACAATAAATTAATGATTGTTTCTGTGTTTTCTCTTCTCTTTAGGATTTTTTAAGTCAAACTTCATTTTTGTTTCATTGTTTTGTTGATTTCATGAATGACATGTAAATGATAAAAGGTGTTAAAAATGTACTGACCTAACTAGTTCAGATATTTTGATACACTTACTGGTTCTATCATTTATTTATTTAGTTAGTTTTTTTAAAAAAAAAAAAACCATAATGGTTTATCAATCTCTTTGCTTCTCTTTATGGCTCAAAAGATGAAGGGAGAGTTCTATTCAACAAAGGAGAGTTACAATCAAGCGCTATTAATTCAGGCTCCGCTTGGATCACGTGTCTATTTTTAAAAAGGAAATGTTTCTTGTTTTGAATGAGAAAATATCTTCATTTTAAAAATAAGATGGCGTTTAAATATGTAAAAAAAATTTCTTCTTAAAATTCTTTTGATGTGAACCCCTAGCCCCTGTGGAGTAATATGAAACTCATTCTAGTTAATCAGTCCAAATATGCCTATCACTCCCATCACCAAAATCTTACGTCTCTTGCAAGAACTCGATTGCTTATTCTACTTAGGATGCTATAGCCACTTCAGGATTTTTTTTTTTTTTAACTGGTGAGATTTAAAGAAATATATATATATATATATATATATGTATGTATGTATGTATGTATAAACTTGTCATTTAAATTTAAGAAACTTAATTCAATATCATCAATCGTGTAGTTTTTCAATTAAAAAATGGATGAAAAATGACAAAAATATTCATTAATAATTGATTAAAAACATTATATACATTTAAAGACATTTTTAAAAACTCTAAAATGAAACATTAAAAAAATCTTGGATTTTAAGTTTTTTAAACTGAATTTTATATTATTAAAATATTTAGAACATTATTCAAATTTTTTTCTCAAGAAAAAAATGTTATTTCAAGAATAAATAGGGTCTACATAAAAGGTTTTGTCTTTTTCTCCCATTTTTTGTCCACAAAGTGAGCGAGTGATGAACTTAAAACAAGTTTTTCAAATTCAAATAATACTTGTAGCTTCTCAAAACAGAAGTATAAAATTGAAAAATAACTAAACTAAAAAGATAAAAGAATACAATTAGCCTTTTTTAAAATACTAATGACTTTAAATACAAAAGACCACATTTATAATATTTATATGGAAATCAATTGCTGCCTACTTGAACATGATCAACAACTATCACTATAACTAATTTGAGCAAAAAAACACTAAACACACACACACACACACACACACACACTTATCTTCTCACACTTACTTACATACTTAACGAAAACAGCGGAAATTTTATTTATTTTTTTTATACGGGCATAAAATATGCAACATATAAACGTGTCTTTATCAAGGATATTTAACATAAATAAATACATAAGGAACAAAATGCGTAGCGGCTTGATCTCCCACATTTCACAGTTTGCCCCGCCATGCCCTCCCATCTTGTATCAACCATTGCTGACAGGTTACTTACCTACAGCATAGACGTAAGACAGTGAGCTTTCGCTCAGCAAGTACAACTTCAACATAGCCTAACCTTACACATTCTAACTTAACTTACCATAGCATGTCGTACCACATCATAACTTCATTCATCATAGCATAATATACACATCATAATGCATGATCCATTTATGCTCGTATTATGCTTAATTCGTTCTTAATTTACTTTCATACTTATCTTACTTATGGGCCCCTTACTTGAGTGTACGAACCGGGCGCATGACTATGGAATGGTTGGGGCGGCCAGTCCAATTCTAACTCAAACCATAGTCCAACCCGACCTGCGAGCGGGTCGGTACAACACAGGCGACTTGCTCGTCATCTTATTTTATTTTCATCTTGTCATGTCATACTTGATCTTATCATTCTTATAAGATTTCGTGAACATGCTTCGTGATATCATACTTACATGCTTCATGTCTTAATCATCATAACATACATCATGAACTTATCTTGACTTATCATAAACCATACCATAAACACATCACTTCACACAACATAGAACAAGTTGATCATACAATCCTAGCATACATCTAGCACACATCACATACTTAGGCAAGTATCAAAACAAAGCCTATGCTGTAGGCGGAGTTGTACTTACCTCTCTTGCAATGTCCCACGTAATGCTATTCCTCTTCTGGGTACAGCTGCAGGTTTTCTCTTGCTTGATGAAGGACATAGGTAAGGGTCTAATTAGCACTGTGGAACGTTGGTGACCTAACCAACATGCCTACATAATCTTAGTTGTATGTCCCCAATACTAGATGTCTTACTGGGTTACAAATAGTAACCCTATTGTTTAAGAATAACCAAACATGAATTATTTCTTAAGAGGTTACGTTGGATAACCTTATGTGCTAAACCTTCATACATACTATTAGGGTTAGGTTACCTTCCTAACCTTGAGCTTTCTCTTTGTCCATAAACCATTGGGTTACTTTAATTAACCTTAAGTCTTAGCCCAATTTATTAATCTTGGTATGCTTTAGGGTTGTCTTGAGTAACCCTTAAGATCAAATGTTGTCGAACTCTTGCTCAACCAAAGTCAACTTTTGGTCAACTAAGGTCAACCCTATATGGGTCAAAACTTGGTCTTTAGGCTTAGCCATAGTATCTCGGATGTAACTTCCGGTTACCACCCGTAATCGTCTTACTTACCCAATTTTGGTTTAAAAATCCATTTTCCATTTCTTTGGAAACCTTCGTAAACTAACTTCAAAAATCTTTCACTTAACTTATAAAAATTCATATTCTTGAAATAGGTTTTTATAAAAATCATTTAAGGCTGAAAACGTCCATTGGAACAGTTTCCATAGTCAAAATAGTGGTTTTGGGGAAGATACAATTTTTTCGAACTGTTTTTAGAAAATCCTGTGCAGGAATTTCCTATTCCCTACACAATCTTTATAAAACCGTGTCGGTTTAAAGATCCATTCCGATTTTGAAAAAGTTGCCTTCATGAAAGTTCTAGCTCTCAAAAATCCTAAACCTTTCGTGTTTTATGAAATATTCAATTCGGACTCTAACAGGTTCATTTTACCGTTTGAACTCACCTGGTTGTGCACAAATCCTGGGCACGGATCAGGCTCGGGTTTTTGTGAAAACGAAGGCCATTGGAGTCTTATTTTGGAAATCCGTTTGAGCTGTCCTCTAGGAAAAATCGTTCTCTACAACTATTATGTTTTACGTTTTTCCCAATTCGGCCTTCAAAGGCCTTAAATTCCACTTTTTAAAAAACTGGGCAGTTCATATCTGAACTGGCAGTTTTGTTCTTACATTCATTTTACATCCTATTGCGCGAAATTTAACTCAACCAACACGCGGGAGCCTAGATAACACACATGCAGCATATTCTAACGTCCCACATGAATAATTATGCAACTCAAACGCGCCCATGCAAACCAAAAACCGAACTGTCCTAGCCTAGGTTTGCATGGTTCTAGGTTGTCTCACCATTCCATTCATTCACATACCATTCTATAATCAAACTAGCAACCTAGCATGCAATTCTAGAACTGGCTTGCACATAAAAACAAGGGACATACAATTCATCATCCATCAAGCATGCACCCTAACATTCAATCAAGCATAAACACAAAATTAAACATCAAACCACCCTTAAAATCTATATCAAGCACCACACCTAATCAATCTGGGGCAAAGGAAACTTGAGTTTATGCTCTTACATTTTTCAACTTGAAATACAAATAAATTTCAAATTGAAAGCTTAATTGAAAAGGTTAGCCTAAAGGAAAATACCTTGGTTCAAGACAAGGCTAAGCTTAGGGTTTGGGTCCAAAATCCTCTCCTCCCTTTGGTCTCCACAACCGGTTCTCACCCTAGCTAGGGGGCACCAAAAATTTTCTTTGGTCTCTTGCTTGGTTCACCACAAATTCGGCTACACCACCAAGGCCTTCACACTTCACTTTTTCTCTTCCTTTTCTCCTCCCTCTACACCCGGCTATTTGGCCGGTTCAAAAATTTTTTCCAAACTTTTTCCTTGGCTCAAGATGAAATCCGAATTCTCCCTAAGCAAAACCACCTTGAAAATTTTTGTTTTTCTTTCCTCTCTCTCTCTCCCAATGCTTCTGATTTTCTTGAAGAAAAATGGCAAGAATTTGGCCAAATTTTCCGATAAAATGATTTACACCTCTCACCTATTTATAGAGGTGGAGAAACTTTACAAAATTGCACAAAAACCTTATGAAAAGTTAAAAATTGTATAAAAAGGAGGTGAGGTGGCCGGCCATCTACTTGGAGAACAAGGCAAGAATTATTTCCAAGCTTTACTAAAATAATTATGATGTCATAATTCAAGATAAGGTGATGTCATCCACCTTAGACCTTGTTTGGCTCTTTTCTTTAATAAGCAGTCCATTTTTAAGCTACACAGATATTTTCAATACTGTGTTCATTAATACACAGTATTTTTATACTGCACTGCAGTCTAAAATTTATCTGTGTAAAAACAGACAGTATAAAATTTTTCTTATTTTTTCGAGCCCTTTTTGTCTTTAATCCCTACTAGGTGTGCTTGATTTTCTAAGGTGATTTTTAAAGCCTATACATGCTATCTCAACCGTAAAGACGGTTTTCGCAGTATCCTTTCCTTACTGTATTTCACAATACTGCAAAGTCAACCCTTTGACCCTTCTTGGTCAAACTCTGACTTTCTTGGTCAAAGTTGACTTTTTCGGTCAAACTTTGACCAACTTTGAATTATGCACGTTTTCGTCCCTTTTAACTCAAAAGGTCCGTTGCTAATTCGAGCAATCCATTTTGAGTTTTATTGAACCATAAAAACTCATAAAATATAAGAAAACTCTTAACCGAGCTTTTTCCAAGCATACCTCCATCGTATACATTTAATTCCTTTGAAAGGAAATAGTAATATCGGAAAAATCTAGATATTATAATCTACCCCCCTTAAAAATTTTCGTTCTCGAAAATCAGAACAAACTAGGGTAGTTCTTTCTCATCTTATCCTCTAACTCCTAGGTTGCCTCTTCAACCTTGTGGTTTCTCTATAAAACCTTAACTAGAGGAATGGTTTTATTCCTTAAGACCTTCTCTTCCCTATCCAGAATCCAAATTTGCTTCTCCTCGTAAGTCAAGTCAGTTTGAACCTCTACTGGTTCTTGACTAAGTATATGGGAAGGGTCTGGTACGTATTTCTTCAGCATCGAAACGTGAAAAACATTATGCATCAACGCTAACTCTGGCGCTAAGGCAAGCTTATAAGCCACTTTCCCAATCCTCAAGGATTTCAAATGGTCCCGTATACCTCGGACTAAGCTTCCCCTTCTTACCAAATCACATCACTCCTTTCATAGGAGCAACCTTGATGAACACAGCATCTCCGACTTGAAATTCCAAGGGCCTTCTTCATTTATCAGCATAGCTTTTCTGGCGACTAAAAGCTATGTCGAGCCTCTGTTTAATCTTCTTGATGTCTTCAGAGGTCTTCTTGATGAAGTCAGTGGTTTGCAATTGCTTCTACCCAACTTCCTGTTAATAGATCGGTGATCGACATTTTCTTCCATACAATGCTTCAAATGGAGCCATTCCAATTGAAGCATGATAACTATTGTTATACGAAAATTCGATCAATGGCAGTTTCTGATCCCAATTTCCTCCGAAGTCCAAGACACATGACCTTAGCATGTCCTCTAGTGTCTGGATAGTTCTTTCCGATTGGCCGTCAGTCTGGGGGTGAAATGCCGTACTAAACTTCAATTTCGACCCCATAGCAGTGTAAACACTCGTCCAAAATCGAGAAGTGAAGCGTCCATCACGGTCTGAGATGATCGATTTTGACACTCCATGCAGTTTAACGATCTGGTCTACGTAAATTCTTGCCAATCTTTCCACCGAAAAGGTAGCCTTAATCGCAATGAAATGGGCCGACTTGGTTAGTCTATCCACGATAACCCAAATCGTGTCGTTCCCACTTGTAGTCCTGGGCAATCCTACTACAAAATCCATAGTAATTTGCTCCCATTTTCATTCTGGAAGCTCTATTTTCTACAAATCTCCTCCAGGATGTCGGTGTTCAGCCTTAACTTTCTAACAAGTTAGGCATTTCGACACGAATTTCGTCACTTCATTTTTCATGTTTAGCCACCAATAATTTTCTCGGAGGTCTTTGTACATCTTAGAAGCTCCTGGATGTACTGAATATGGCATCTTACGGATTTCTAACATTATTTGATCCTTCAAAAATTCCACATTAAGAACGTAAATCTTCCCTTTGAAATAGACGACGCCATCAGCAGAAGTCCTAAACTCTTCGTTCTTTTCGCCAAAAAGTTACACTTTCAGCAGAAAGGGATCTTTTCCCTGATGTGTCTTGATGGAATCTAGCAGATCAGACTGAAGAGTCAGAGAAGACAATCTTCCCGTCAGCATTTTTAAGTTAAACTCAGAAATTTCTCTTTGTAGAGGCTTAGGAAATGCTTCAATAGACATCAGCATGCCTACTGATTTCCTACTTAAGGCATCAGCTACCTTGTTTGCCTTTCCAGGGTGATAAAGGATCTCACAATCGTAGTCATTTACAAGCTCTAGCCATCTTCGCTGCCTCATATTTAGCTCCTTCTGAGTAAAAATATACTTGAGACTCTGATGATCGGTGTAGATTTCGCATTTGCTTTCATACAAATAATGCCTCCAAATCTTGAGTGTGAAAACTACTGCTGCTAGCTCCAAATCATGTGTAGGATAATTCCTTTCGTGATTCTTCAGTTGTCGTGATGCATAGGCTATTATCTTTCCATTCTGCATCAGGACAGCTCCTAATCCATTTTTTGAAGCATCACTATAAATCACGAAGTTTCCCACATCAACATCAGAAATTATCAATACTGGCGCGCTTGTCAGCTTTCTCTTAAACTCTTGGAAATTTTCCTCGCACTTCGGTGTCCATTCAAATTTCTTCTCCTTCCGGGTAAGAGCTGTTAATGGTGCAGCAATTTTAGAAAATCCCTCGACGAATCGTCGGTAGTATCCAACCAAACCAAGAAAGCTCCTTATTTCCGTAACATTCTTGGGTACTGACCACGAACTGACCACTTCTGCTTTTGCTGGGTCTACGAAAATTCCTTTCTTTGACACTACATGTCCCAAGAAATGAACTTTCTCTAGCCAAAATTCACATTTTGTGAATTTAGCATATAGCTAATTTCGCCTCAGCGTTTCCATCACCAACCTAAGGTGAAGTTCATGTTCTGTCTTAGACCTTGAATAAATCAATATATCGTCAATAAAGACGATAACAAACTTATCCAAATACTCCTTGAACACTCAGTTCATAAGGTCCATAAAAGCAGCTGAGGCGTTAGTTAATCCAAACGACATAACCAAAAATTCAAAGTGTCCATATCGCGTTCGGAAAACTGTTTTGGAGATATCTGCCTCCTTGATCCTGAGCTGATGGTAGCCTGATCGTAAATCGACCTTCGAAAATACGACTGCTCCCCTAAATTGATCGAAAAGATCGTCAATCCTCAGAAGGGGATACTTGTTCTTGATCGTAATCTTGTTCAGCTCGCGATAGTCGATACACATGCGTAACGATCCATCCTTCTTTTTTACGAACAAGACAGGCGTTCCCCACGGAGAGTGACTCTATTGGATGAATCCTTTGTTGAGCAGCTCTTGTAACTGCACTTGAAGTTCTCTCAGCTCAGCGGGTGCCATACGTTAAGTCGCTTTTGAAATGAGGGCGGCTCCGAGCAACAACTCGATCTCGAAAGAAATTTCCCGTTCCGGCAGAAGTCCGGGTAAGTCTTTCGGAAATATATCCACATACTCCCTCACAATGGGAACATCTTCCGGTGTTAACTCCACTTCCTGATCTTTGTCCACCATGTTAGCTAAGTATCCTTGACATCCATTAACTAACATTTTCCAAGCCTTTATGACTGAAACCAATCTGGTGGCTGAGCTTCGGGGTTGTCCATAGAAACTAAACTCCTCCTCATCATAGGGGCTAAATGCTACACAACGCTTCCGGCAGTCAATCTTCGCGCGGTTCTTTCTCAAAAAGTCCATTCCTAAGATCACATCGAAATCTTGGAGCTTGATCGCGATGAGATCTACAAATAATTCTCTGCCACAGAGGATTATGGAAACATTTCAAATCCAAAAGTTGGGCTACAAAATCTCTCCAGATGGCAAAGAAGTTTTGAAAGACTACTCTAACCTATCTACACCTCTTCCTAGTTTCTAGGAGAACTCCAAAAATACAAACGAATGAGTGGCTCCAGAATCAAACAACGCAATAGCATCATGAGTGGCGATAGAAATATGACCTGTCACCACGTGTGATGTCCCCGCTTCAGCATCTCCCTTCGTATAAGCATAGATCCTAGCTTGAGGTTCAGGAGCCTTCAATCTGCCTTGAGTGATTGAGGGTCCTTCGAGCCTGGCTTGGACGGCATGCAACTGGTGACTGTTGGCATTCCGGTTCGCATAAGGAGGGTTCTGGTTCTGGGTATTCTGAGGGCAGTTCCTGGCATAATGCCCTTCCTTGCCACACAGGTAGCAAGCGTTTGACCCCATTCTACAGACTCCCAAGTGTTTCTTCCCACATTTTGCACACGCGGGATAGTTGGCACTATTCCCGTCATTCCCTCAGTTGTTTTTCTTTTGAGGAAAATTCCCTTGTTGACTCTTGCCCGAGAAATTTCCTTTTCTCTTTTTCCTCCCAGATTATTTGGAACCTTGCGCAGGGTTACTAGCTTGGCCCTTCTGATATGTTTCCGAACCTTTTCGGGGCTGTGTTGACTTTGCTGCCGCCTTTTCCTCCCTTTTTGCCTTGAAAATCAGAGCCCTAGCCTCCTTGTCTTGGTTAATCTAATATTCGGCTCTTATTGCCCGACTTATGCAGTCAGACACCAAGGTAGGTGGGCAACTGCCGGCATTCACTTGTTTGGCAATGTCGGTTCAAAACATCTTCATCATCCTTCGCACCTTCTCTATTTCACTTGGTACCAATTCTGGACATAACCGAGCTAGCTGTTCAAACTTCTTTACGGCCTCCATTACCGTCATCGACCCCTGTCTAAAGTTTGTGAACTCGTCCTGTTGAGCGGCAAGGATCTCTCTATTGTAGTACATTGTGCGGAACTCGGTCACAAAATCCTGCCAGCTCATGGCCGTAACATCACGGCGCATCTATACGGTCATCCACCAATGTCGCGCATCCTTTTTCAGGGCAAAAAAAGCGCAGAGAACTTTCTATTGTTCTGTTAGCCGCATGAAATCCAAGATAACTTGGATATCAATCAACCAATTATTCGCGGCTATCGGGTCCGTCGGGCCTTCGAACTCAGGCGCTTTCATTCGCCTGAATCGCTCGTAAAGTAAGTCCTCCCTCACTGGCTGTAGGTTCACTTGCCCTCCAGCGGGTGCCATCGGAACATTAACATTCTGAGGAATTTCTGGCTGAACCTCAGGTTGAACTTCCGGTTGAGCCTCAGGTACCAGGGGTACTACTGGAGGTACTGGTTGAGCTCGGGGTGGAACCTCGCTAATCCGGGGTCCCTGGTTCATCTGAGCTATCTGAGCTCGAAGCCTCTCTGTCTCCGGCTGTTGTTCTTGCAGCTGCCGTTGTAGATTAGCTACAACGGTTACGAGGTTTGGCTCAAGCGGGTTAAGTGGTACTGTTCTACGTGGACGTACCATCTTCTAAATCCTATCACAAGAAAAGATATTATCATACTATTAATATCCTTTCTTTCATACATGACTTATCGTATCATAATTTAACACATCATGTCGTAACATCATACATTTTATACCATAACATAAAAGGCATCATTGTATCATATCAGATATTTATCATAATATAACATACTCTTGTTATATATCCCGTGTCTGCACGGTCTTTTTGTATATTTTCAAAAGTACATCATTTCTATTGTCTCATATGTACATACTCTGTACATCATAATTTACAATACTGTACATACATATCTTTATATACAAGGTCAAAATATGATGGAAGTGTCTAGCACTTTACCATCGTACTGTACATAGTCAAAAATGTGATGGAAGTGTCTACCACTCCACCATCGTACATGGTCAAAAATGGGATGGAAATGTCTACCACTTTACCGTCCTGCAAAAGTACAAGCCTATATCCAAAAATAATAAGCTAGTACATACAATCCTAGGGTCAAAAGTACATACATGATTGCTCCTAAGCCTAAACTATGACCTCGAGTGTGATCACAGAAACGTCGGCCTCTGCGTTGGAGTCTACATCCCAATCCCCATCATGGAATAGTATCTCCTCGGGATCGTCCTTGAAGTCGTCGATGTAATATCTAGATTTTTCCAATATTACTGTTTCCTTTCAAAGGAATTAAATGTATACCATAGAGGTATGTTTGGAAAAAGCTCGGTTAAGAGTTTTCTTACATTTTATGAGTTTTTATGGTTTAATAAAACTCAAAATGAATTGCTCGGATTAGCAATTGACCTTTTAAGTTTAAAGGGATGAAAAAGTGCATAATTCAAAGTTTGTCAAAGTTTGACCGAAAAAGTCAACTTTGACCAAGAAAGTCAAAGTTTGACCAAGAAGGGTCAAAGGGTTGACTTTGCAGTATTGTGAAATGCAGTATCGAAAGGATACTGTGAAAACCGTTTTTACGGTTGAGATAGCATATATAGGCTTTAAAAACCACCTTGGAAAATCAAGTACACCTAGTTAGGATTAAAGACAAAAAGGGCTCGGAAAAATAAGAAAAATTTTATACTGTCCGTTTTTACACAGATAAATTTTGGACTGCAGTGTAGTATAAAAATACTGTGTATAAGTGAACACAGTATTGGAAATATCTGTGTAGCTTAAAAATGGACTGATTATTGAGGAAAAGAGCCAAACAAAGTATAAGGTGGATGACATCATCACACCATTGATTTATGACATCATAAATTATTTAGCAAAGCTTGGAAAGAATTCTTGGCTTGTTCTCCAAGTAGATGGTCGGCCACCTCACCCTCCTGTTGTGCAATTTTTAATTTTTCAAGGGGTTTTTGTGCAATTTTGTAAAGTTTCCTCACCATTATAAATAGGTGAGAGATGTAAATCATTTTATTGAAAATTCTAGCCAAATTCTTGTCATTTTTCTTCAAGAAAATCCGAACTTGAGAAGTAGAGAGTGAGGAAAGAAAAACAAAAATTTTCAAGGGGGTTTTGGTTAGGAAGAATTCGGATTTGAGCTAGAGCCAAGGAAACAATTTGGAAAAAAATTTAGAACCCATTTTGGCCTAAGTGGCCGAGTGTAGGGGAAGGAAAAAAGGGAAGAGAAAAATTGAAAATTTTAGGGGGGAAGTCTTGGTGGTGTGGCCGGATTTGTGGTAAACCAAGCAAGAGACCAAAGAAAATTTTTGGTGCCTCTAGCTAAGGGAAAAACCGAGTGGAAGGAGACCAAAGGAAGGAAAAATTTTTGGTGCACAAACCCTAGTCTTGAGCCAAGGTATTTTCCTTTAGCCCTAACCTTTTCAATTAAGCTTTCAATTTGAAATTTATTTGTATTTCAAGTTGAAAA
>JAFMPE010046878.1:8773-23919 GCA_024759925.1 Ficus religiosa | reverse complement strand
CAAGGCTCGGCAAGGCAGCTCAATCCCACCGCGACCTAATATACCCCCTCTCGACGGACCCCAACAAATATGGGCCTCCCCCTATCCGAAACCCCGACAAAGGCCCCCCCTCCAGTGAGTTTACGCTGTTTGGGGACGGCGAAATCGCCTCCCCCCAGTGACCTTGCACCCATCGGTGACGGTAACCTTCACAAGGATGGGGAGCGGTAGGAGAACAGAGAAAGGGGGGAGAGAAATTGAATTTTTTTTTAAAGGAAAAAGAAAAAAGAAGTATGGTGTATTCAATTTTAAATTTAATGAGTATTTGGTGAATGAGTTTAGTTTAAGATTTTTAAATTTCAATAATAATTTTTGTTAACTTTTCAAAAAAAGATAAAAATCATGATAAAAAATACAATTTAATTTAAAATGAGATATAATATCAAACATCCGCTTATATAAAACTACAGCTATAGATTTTAGAAACAATTCAATAATAACCTTTAAATTAATGATTACTGATAGTGTCCCTTAAATAAGCTCTACCACATATTTTATCCACATAAAATACAAAAAAGGCAAGAGACTAAAGAACAATGATGGTCACGTTTTGAAAGGACAGTCTTTAACTTTACCGATAGTTCCTAAACTCGCTCAACACCACAAAACCCGCTAATATATATATATATATATATATGTAAATTCCCTCACGTCAAATTACATCCGTCGCCGCCAAAACCTCCATTTTTCCTGCTCCTCATTCGCCTACTCTTTCTCATTATTATTCTCAAAATTCATCATTTTCTCATTGACGATTTTTTCCCCTTTTTTTTGGGAGAATTTTTGTGCATTTTATTGAGTTTTGGATTCAATGAGACAATGATAGCAATTGGAGGGAGATCGGTGGTACAGGGAAAATCTTCGCTGCTGGTTCTCGGTGCCGGGATCGAGCAGCCGTGGCCGAAGCCGGGGTTTGTGAGCTTTGGAGATTCCCGGAATACCCCAAGTTCGAGGCTTTCGATTCGAGTTATTGCCATGGATGGATCGGGAGCTGTGAGTGCGAGTGCCGTTAGCGACGCGGATTTGAACACGAATGGCCACGCCGGGAATCTAGGTATGTTTTGTTATTTCGATTTTGTTGGCCCTGTTTGGTTGCCGAGAAAACGGTGGGAAAAGAAAAGGTTTTGGTTTTTAAGTAGTTGTGTCGATTCATGTGTGTGGAAATCGAATTGCTGACGTGGACAAATAGTTCGAGAATTGCTAAAAAAAATAATTTTGTTCTGAGTTTTGGATTGATTTGATTGATTTTGATTCTTAATCAACGTGGTTAATGGGGTTTTCTGTTTTGTTTGGTAGGTAAGAAAAACGAGAGTGTTTTGTCTAGCATTGGGAATTCGACCAATATTAAATGGCATGAATGTTCGGTTAACAAAACTGAAAGGCAGAAGCTTCTCAAGCAAAAAGGATGTGTCATATGGATCACTGGTCTCAGCGCTTCAGGTTTGATGCCTTTCCTTAATATATATATATATATATGTGTGTGTGTGTGTGTGTGTGTGTGTGTGTGTGTGTGTGTGTGTGTGTTACACATATATATTAACATATATATTTGTGCGTGTATTGCTTTCTTTGCTTGATTGATAAATGTGAAACTGCATAGTTATTGATCAATTGGTGTTGAACCGTTTTCGAAGTTCGGGAAAATAGCCAATCCTAATTAATTAATTTCGAATATATGCCAACCGGAAAACGAACACTAATCTTGCAATTCGATTGAGAGGGCTACTCGTCGTTGAAAGTAACTTTGGACCGTAGCAGTAGCATCATCGTCGTTGAAGAAATATCCTGGATATTCGTCCCAAATCATGATTCTTCTTTTATCTGTTGTCAGATGATTAAATTTTTATTCTTTTAGGAGGCCAGTTATAGGAGCTATTTCTCATTCATGAAGTGTCAAATTTAGTTTTAGAGTGCTTACATAAATAAATGTCTTGAATTTTGAATGTAATTTAGTCGAAGAAGAAATGCTTACACATAGTGGTATGAAACATCAAACTGTTTAATGTAGAAGATTAAAAATACCTAAACGTCTCGGTGCCGTTGTGTACGGATTGCATTTGTTTACTTGTTTATGTGCTGCTATGTATCCACATTTTTGACTTTACGTCCAATAATAACAGGAAAGAGCTCCGCGGCATGTGCTTTGAGTCAGATGTTGCAGAGCAAGGGGAAGCTGTCTTATATCCTTGATGGGGACAACGTCAGGCATGGCTTGAATCGTGACCTTGGCTTTAAAGCAGAAGACCGTGCAGAGAACATACGGAGAATTGGTGAGTCTATTTAGACAGGACAATTTTAGCAGTGGCCTGAGTCTATTTGTACAAGTTTGAGTCTATATACAATTTGAAAGCAGTAGCAGGTTTTATTTAATTATCTCCATTTAAGTTGTTTACACAATTGTCAAAACATTTGGGATAATCTTTTCAAGGAATATAATATGATGAATTTTCTGTGTTAATTTCAGGTGAGGTAGCAAAGCTCTTTGCTGATGCTGGCATAATTTGCATTGCTAGTTTGATTTCTCCATACAAAAGGGATCGTGATGCTTGCCGGGCGTTGCTACCTGATGGGGAATTTATTGAGGTCGTGCTTTTTAATCTTATTACCTCTTTTGCATCGTGACTTGGTTTATTATTTACCTTTAAGAACTGAAAATTTTAAATTTGAGTACGGTTCAGAAGTTGCAATCCTGTTTCCAACACAGCTGAATGTAACTTTCTTTGCAACAGGTGTTTATGGACATACCACTTGAAGTTTGTGAGGAAAGAGATCCCAAGGGCCTCTATAAGCTTGCACGTGCAGGAAAGATCAAAGGTACTCTAAACCTACCTTCGTAATTCTTGGTTTGTAGGTTCTTTATAAAACAGTGTGCTTATCGCTATGTGCCCATCTTTTAACCTTCGAATTCTTTTATAAACGTACACAACTTCTTGGTCAAGATTTTGTTATTTTTGATCTTTTCTCCCCCCTTCTTTTTCTGAGTTGTGATTCGGACATGGTGACTCTTTATGAAAGCTGTTTTCATTATCATAATTCTGAACATCTCACACCCACACACCCCCGTTCGCACACATGCGTAAACACTCAAATATAGATATGGCTGCATGAATATCTAAAAGTCTGCAGGTGCTTCTTGGTAACTCTGTTTTCTGCTCTTTCTTTTTTCAAACATGCCTAGAGCTCTGTATACGGATAACCCCAGGGCAGTTCCTGTTCAAGTCTACCGGTTTCTTGCCCGTGTGCTGATTGATATTTGGTACTTACCTAAAATTTGCAGGTTTCACTGGGATTGATGATCCATATGAGCCACCACTAAATTGTGAGGTATGTCTACTTCTTGCAAAAACAAAGTGAGTCTGCATGAGGCTTAAACATGCAGGCTATTTAAATTATTATGAATCAATTTGAATTATTTTGCAAATTTAAATAATTTTATTTTAAAGAGTAATACTCCAATTTATTCCCGCCATAAAAGTCCAGTAGCGTGTGTTTTGTCCGGGCATAATAGCAGGCTTATGAAGCGGGGACTGTTCTTCTAAACCTAATAGAAAGTTGAAGAATGTCATTACCAGAGACTCAAACCTACTCTGTTGTACCTGGATAAATTGCAGGAAATTGAATCGGTAAAATGTGGCTGATATATCTTCAAAAAGTATAAAACTGCCGTGAACCTTTATTTATATTTACTGTATGGACTTACCACTTAAAAAAAAAATAAAATGAAATAAAAAAAAAAATAAACGAAAACACCTTCAGGCTCCTACCCAAACCACTTTTCCCAGTGGGAGCACTACTAAAGGCCCGGAGCATGAGTTAGAGGTTTTGTTTTGTGTTTGCTTTATTATTATTATTATTTGCATAAATATCCCGTCTCAAGTTGACTACTTTGAGATGGGATATTCTTGACTAGCTTTGAGTGTAAGCATACTCATTTCGTATTATGGTTGTCTAACAAGGTCAATCCTTTATTACGTCGTCAACTATTGTCAACTATCAATACCGGTCTGCCATTTGTATCATTATGTGCTTTTATATTGAAAAAAGGTTCTTTAATTTTAATTTAATTTAATTATTATTATTTTTCTTTTTGCAGATAGTATTATCACAGAAAGGAGGAGCCTGTGCATCTCCTTGCGAAATGGCCGAAGAAGTGATGTCCTACTTGGAAGAGAAGGGGTTCCTCCACGCATGATAAGGTCGGATGATATTTTTATTGGGGTAACCGAATTTTTTTTTTTTTTTTTGGTACTGTCAAAAAGAAAAAAAATTATAAACTGAAGATGAAACCATCGACTGTCTAAATTAATGTTCAGTGATTTCTCTTCTGTAATTATCAAACGAGGGAGAGACAGGGGCTAGTTCAGAAGTTTGTTCTCTTCTCTCTCTCTATCTCTATTTTTTCTTTTCTTTTCTTTTCTTTTCTTTTTTTTTTTTTAAAATTTGGTATAGGATATTATATTTTATATTTTATAATGTCAATCGAAAATTTCTTTCCTGACTGTAAATAATGTGGAGAAAATGTTCGGTCAGAATATATTGTTCCACTATATTCAATACACAGGGTGTCTGTAGTTCATTCGGTTTCCCTTTACTACAGTTCAGATAGTATTTATTTATTATTTATTAACAAGACATTCTAATAAAAAAAATAGAAAAAAATTTTTTTTTTTTTTGCTGAACCAAAAAAAATGTGTTGTTAACCGTTCTCTGTTTCTCTCTGTGTCTCTGGTTTTAACAAAGTTCTTGATGAGGCGCAAATGTGCATTATAATTTCAGTACATGCCAACATTTGGCTAAATTATGTGAGAGAACTAGGGAAGGTTTTCATATAGAACAATACCTCACTTTATGATACTCTCCGTTTTTTATTTATTTCTTTTTTCCTTGAGAAGAAAAGGACCGACATTTTCTTTTTTTTTTTTTTTTTTTTCTTTTCTTTTTTTGAGTAAAAAGGACCGACATTTTCTTTCTGCACTAACTAAGAATTTTGATTAATTTTTTCTTAAAAAAAAACAGAAGAAGAATTAGAAGAATTTTGGTTAATTTATTCCTTAATTTATGGAGAGTGAACGCTAATGCCATAAATGATACTGAATCTTAGACCATATCCAATGTATTGGTCTGTGTTAATACTATATTTGGTATAAAGAAGCGTAAAAGTAGCATTATTCTACTTTATACTTTAATGCTTAATGCAATTTCTACTTTTTGTTATTATTATTGTGCTTTGAAACTTGTAAAAGTGGACATTTAGTATTTAAATAATTTAAAAATGAAACAATTGTAATAATTATATAACAAAAATTAAGCCAACAACCAATATGAATTAAATATTAAATCTGGTATTGGTTATACCTCGTGGCATTTGGTAAATTTAGCAAAAAAAAAAAACATAGCACTCCATTAAAGCACTTTTTTCATTCAAATGTCAAATTTTACTATTGGCACAACCTTTTAACATTGTATTGGAGATGTTCTTATAAGGTAAGCAAAACGTATGTTGAGAAAAAACCCATTTCTCAACGAACCATTAAAAAAATAAAAAAAACTGAACATATATCATGTATTTATTTTATATAAAAGAAAGTATCTCATATTTTATATTTCATCACCTTTTAACGGTCAAATTAATTTTTCAACCATTACAAATTTATAATGTATGGTACATAATTGTAATTAATCATAAATCAGAGAAAAATAACGGTATCTTCTCATAGTGAAAGAGGACAGATTTTATTCTAAAAATTCCGAATCATAATTGTGTTTGAGCCAAAGCAAGTTTTTGGAAGCTTGTTAACTATGACAACGCAACTGCCTAAAAAGACAATGTGGAGAGACACGCCCGAAGACGCTGAAGGGATTCCTCGCTACCATCAAAAGATATTTATTTAAACATCCCCCCTTTTTTTTTTTTGGGTCTCAAAATCTTAAAAATGAAAAAAAAAAAAAAAAAGGGAAACAAAATAAAATAGGGAAAAGAAAAACGGAAAAATTGCAAGGTTTTAATTTATTTTTCCTTTATAAGTCAACCATATTTTAAGAATTAAATCATGGCAAACGTTGGATAATAATTTCTATTTAAATTTTGTACCAAAACTGCACTCTCTATTTTCGTAAAATATCTGTATAAATGATTCAAAAAGAAAAAAAATCTATAAATACCATGCAAACAGTGAGCAATAGTTCTAAAAAATCTTTCGAAATCATCACTTTCTCCTTCTCTCTTTCATATGGTTGTTTTTATTTTAATTACTCTCTCCATGGCAATTTCTGGGTTTTCTGCATTCCAAGGGCAGTACTTTCAGGTCACCAACGTCGGAGGACGAAACAAAATTATTCTGCTTCTGCTGTTCTGTACTGCTCTTCTCTACACAGGTTTGTCGTGTTACATTAATTTGTTGTCGTCTTTGGCTATATATTTGTCTTTTTCAACCATTGTTCCTAGTTTCTTCTTCATTATTTATCTAAATGAGTAATATATTACATATTTGTTTTAGTTTTGCGTGCAAAAATTTTTTTTTCATAATCATTTTTTGGCCGCTGATGTATGAAATATATATATATATATATATGTTGTTGTTGCAATTTCTTGGACAAAGCCGCGTAAGTCGTATTGGTCAAGGATAATAACGTGGCCCCAAACGCCATCCTAGACTAGAGACAACCAGAAATTACCGTTTTAATTATTTTGCTATGGCTAACCATATATAGTATACGTACACATTATTTATTTATTTATTTTTTGCTTGATTTTCCATTTTCCAAGAGTACTTATTAGGTCTTCTTTTTTCTCTCTTTTGGTAAGTTTATTTTGAAACAATAGGAAATTATTTACATACGAAAAGTGCATATAATGACAGATATAATCTAACTGTAATTTTATTAAAACTATGATTTTAAATACAGATGAGCTCAAACGAAATTATAAAGTGTAGAATTTGAATTATTCATTTTTTTAAGTTAAAAAAAAAGTTAATACCAATACCAGAATGAATAAAATAACAATGAAAAAGAGAACATACAAAGAATATATATATATATATATATATTTGTTCATGATCACTTGATTCGTGAGTTGTGACTAGTTCATTTGTAGTTGATCATACTTCTTGGATTGTTTGGCAAATTAAAGCTATAGCGCAGGTAAAAGTTACATGTATCTTGAATGTGTGCGCAAAATCTAACAATATTATCGCCTAAATTCATACATTTTTTTACCTTTTAGATTTGTTCTCAGTGAATATAGGATATTTTGGGATGCATTTTTATAAGTTACATGTTGTAAATTGCATATAAACACATATGTATATGCAGGAAGTGCTAATAAGAGGGCGAAAAAGAGAGAGGAGAAACAAAGAATCTACATTCAAGAGATATGGATTATCAACCCTAACATGGGAACACTGCCTTTGCCCTTCTGACTTTTCCAATAATTTATATATATATATATATAAATATCATATCTAGGAGAGAGAATATAATAATCCTCGCTTCATATCCATACCAAATACTGCCATTATAGATATATAAACCTTTATTTTTTTTTAATTTTTTTGGGGCACTTAATTAATTCTAATTGTCTCTTGATGTGGTCATCTATGAAGTGACAAAGCTATTTACTTGTTAATTATGACTTTAAGAAATATTGATTTATAGTATGGTGAGCCATATGTTCTCTGTAATTCCGCTAGATTCCTAAGTAAGTGGTGGACAGGGCATGAACATCATCGATCTCCTTTATTTCATTAGCAGAAATATACGAGACATATAACTAACATAAAATTATGATCAAAATGTTTTGCAGGCTTTGGAGTAAATGCTTTATCCTATGATTACACAGCCAGCATTCAGGCAAGCTGGCCTTTTTAAATTTCATGCTCTTGATACAATGTACTGCTATTAATTATCAATTGATGTGGTTATATTTATCAATTAAAGAATGATAATATAAAATTGATATACAAAGTTGAGGTTAGAATTAGTGTCTCGTAATATATATATTTTTGATCAATCTTGCCTTTGCGAAATTGTCTCAGGAATCATAGTAGCTTTGTTAATTCTTTTATTAATTATTACTATTACTATTTAATTTCAGTGTCTTGAAAAACCTCAAAAACCTCAATATGGAGGAGGCATAATCGTGAACCCGGACCTGAATGAGGGCTTGAAAGGATGGTCCACGTTTGGTGATGCCAAAATCCAACATAGAGAATCACAAGGCAACAAATTCATTGTGGTTCATAGCAGAAATCAACCACATGACAGTCTATCTCAGAAGCTTTACCTGCAAGAAGACAACATTTACACATTTTCTGGTACTTAATTAACGAAAAAATTGTCATATTTCTCACATAAAAAAACATGGTTAGATTGGGCTCTAAACTGTTGAGTTTGTGCAACTTTTTTTTTTTTTTTTTTTCCGTAGTTAGAGTGACCATAAATTATTAAAAAACGTTGCTATAATATTAGCGACACTTTTTAATTAACTTATCAATGGATTAAAAAATTAATGACAATGATTATTGCACTATTAATTTTAGTAGTTTAGGGTCATTGAAACTAAGAGAAAAAGAATATAGATCAAAGTTGTACAAACCTAAAAGTTCTAGGACTAAACGAACAATTTACCCAAAATATTATTGGACTAATCCTGCTAATACTTATTTTTTTTAATTAATATTTATTCATTATTATTTTTTTTGTTTTATAATGTAGCTTGGATACAGGTGAATAAGGGAAATCATGTCCCAGTAACAGCTACTTTCAAGACAGGTGGTGGGTTCAAACATGCTGGCACTGTAGTTGCTGAATCCAATTGCTGGTCTTTCCTCAAAGGTGGCCTAACCGTTGATAATTCAGGCCCTGCAGAGCTCTATTTTGAGGTACCATTTCTTAATTTTGGTCATTCATCATCCAAAAAAAAAAAAAAAGGCCAATATTTCTTATTTTATTCAGTTCAAGTGTCGTTTAACAATTCTTAATTTGATGGCTTATTTCAGAGCAAGAACACATCGGTTGCGATCTGGGTTGATAGCATCTCACTGCAACCATTTACTCAAAACCAATGGAAATCTCATCAACACCAAAGCATTCAGAAGGTAACACTTGCACCTAATTTTTGTTCTTTTTTTTACACATGTACACACACACACACACACACACATACAAATTCATACTGACATATTATCTATATACACAACTATACGTATACAGATGCACACACATACATATTTATAATTTAGTGGCGGAATCGCTCGAAGCCGATTGGGTTGGACTCAATCATTTTTTTTTTAAAAATAAGCTTCAAATATTTATGATTTTTAAAAAAATTTTTTTTACCGAAAAATTCCCACTGAACTTTATGTTTTAAATTTTTATTTCTCTTCTTTAAAAACGTGACAAAATTCTTCAAACAAAACAAAGATTCACATTCATTAAGAGAGAAACATCTATAGTCAAATGGAGCTTTCGCCCCTAGTAAACTTTCGTTTTTGTATTAATATTTTCAATCTCACCTCTAAAAACTTTACACACACGCATATATGTATATATTTCATTTTACTCCATTAAAATTAATTATTTTTGTATAAATCCTCTTAAAAACTTTATTATTTAATGTACGTCCTTGCTAAAACAATAACGAAAACTGTAAGTTGGTCTGCTGCTACATGCATATTATAGTATAGATTGTAATGTCATTGTAAATTTTCCCGGATCAGGTGCGCAAGAGCAACGTGAGAATCAGAGTAGTGAACGCACAAGGCAAGCCACTACCAAACGCAACACTGTCCCTAAAACCAAAGAGCCCAAGCTTCCCCTTCGGCTCCGCCATAAACGCCAACATCCTCACCAACAAGGCCTACGAAAACTGGTTCGCGTCTCGGTCGTTCACCGTCACGACGTTCGAGAACGAGATGAAATGGTACACCACGGAGGCGACGCAGGGCAAGGAGGACTACTCCCTCGCCGACGCCATGCTCGCCATGGCCAAACGATACGCCGTCTCCGTCCGCGGCCACAACGTCTTCTGGGACGACCCGCAATACCAGCCCTACTGGCTTCCCTCCCTCACCGAACCGCAACTCTCCGCCGCCGCGTTGAAGCGGCTTAACTCCGTCGTCCCTCGCTACAGAGGCCAGCTCGCCGGGTGGGACGTGGTGAACGAGAATCTGCACAACGGGTTCTTTGAGAGCAAATTGGGGAACAATGCGTCAGCGGCTTTCTACGGCTGGGCGTTTAAGGCGGATTCGGAGACGACGATGTTCTTGAATGAGTACAATACGATAGAGAATCCTGGAGATGCCAAGGCCACGCCCAGTATGTATCTTCAGAAGCTGAAGGAGATTCAGGGGTTTCCTGGGAATTCGAATGGGAAAATGGGGATTGGACTTGAGGCTCATTTTGACACTCCGAATCTTGGTTATGTCAGATCTGCCATTGATGCTCTCGCTGCTACGGGCTTGCCGATTTGGATCACCGAATTGGACGTTAAAATGTCTCCCAACCAGGTAACAACTGTATCCCACATCGCTTTGTTAACTGACCTTTGTAATGTTTATACGTGAATTGAGCATTTTTAACATGGTATCACAATCTAATTTTATGGGTGATGGTAGGTTTCGATTGTGGCCCATTTATACGACACACTAGGCATGAACACTAGGTATGAGGGTTGGTGTTAAAAATTGCTTGGTAGTTATGTTGTTTACATGTGAATTGATCACCTTTTTCCTTTAAATTTTACCTAAAAAATTTAATAGTTTTTCTAGTTTGCCTTAATAAAAATTAGAAATCTTTATATAGCTTCTATTGAAAATTAAAAACTTTACCCTTTAGTTTTTGTATAGTGATATTTATTTTACAACCCCACTAAAATTTTTGTCTAGCTCCACCACTGTCCATAATTTGTTAGGTGAAAAATGAGAGATTTGAGTAGAGGCTTTCACTTATTAAAAAAAAAAAAAAAGTGTATATTTACTCTTTTTTTATTTAATTTTGCCAGAAAAATTGTAACACCTTATCCTTTATTTACACTGCAACTAGGTACCGGTGTAAAATATTAAAAATTATAGTAAAATATTTTTCCCTCGGGAAAACAAAATCCAAGTTTGGTAAAGATAAAACTTTCAAAATTATTTTTTCTTTTTAGTATCAATATCTTTCCACATACTTAAAACATTGTGTGTCGTATTTTAATGTGATCATTACACAAAATTAAAATATTTTTTCTTTATGTTTATATGGGCAGGCGGTTTACTTGGAGCAGCTTCTGCGGGAGTTCCACTCACACCCTGCTATCAAAGGAATCGTGATTTGGTCCGCGTGGAAGCCACAAGGATGCTGGCAAATGTGCCTGACCGATAACAACTTCAAGAACTTGCCGACCGGCGATGTTGTTGACAAGCTATTGAACGAGTGGGGTTTTAGTCGAAATCATGTCATAACCGGCACAGCCGATGCTTTAGGATTTTACGAGACCACCCTTTTCCACGGCGACTACGAACTGAATATCGCTCACCCGGAGGTGAAGTCCTCTTCGTTTTCACAGAGCTTGAATGTCGTTGCGACTCAGAAGAGATCAACACCGATGATAATCCAAGTTCATGCTTAATTAGAAATACTTAATTTTCTAATTAAGCTAGAGCCTTTATTTCGTTTTTTTAGTGCAAGAATTTTTAGTGCAAAATATGAGCAAAAAAATCGCATGCTTAGTACCTTCTCTGTCACATGCATGATCTATGCCATCACGAATACGTAGATATAGGAGAATTGTTAGTTGTGCAGAAAGGGTACGTAAGAATTTTGGTGGCGGAAAATCAGAAGGGTCTAGTTTTATTTTATAATAGAATTAACAAACACAGCTCTGGATTTACACCGAGAGTTTTATCAATCCAAATAGCCCCAAAAATCCAAACTTTCAATTTGGCTCTTCGATACTTCAAACTTCATTCCGTATTAGCAATAAAGCGATCCAGTCGTTCTTGAATATTAGCCCCATCCTCTCTTCTATTATCCCAAGTTAACTTGGGCCCACGTACCCCATATCCATGAGGTCACAGCAGTCCGACACATTTCTAAATCTCAGCATATCAGAGAAAGGCCGATCATCTCCACCAGATTTCTCACCCGGGCTCAAAATCTCGTTAAAATCGCAGCCGCACAGCCAAGGCACATTAGAGTGTGTACTGAGTTTGCGAAGCAACTCCCAAGCTTGGGGTCGTCGACTTCTCTTTGCCGGGCCGTAAAAGCCGGTGAATTGCCATCCCAAACCAAAGTTTGTAGTCACGTCAACATCGATATGAGCCCGAGACGAACTACGGAGCCGAACATTGCATCTATTCCTCCAAAGTAGAGTTAGAACCCCGTTCCTACCAACACAATCAACATGAAGTTCGCCATCAAAACCCAACCTCCGACGAAGATTCGTCGCTCGCCTGCCATAAAGCCGCGTCTCTGAAAGGAAGATGAGACTCGGGGAAGAACTCCGGATAAGCTTCCGGAGCCGCTTGAATGCTCGGGAATTCCCAACTTTCCATTTGCAACATCCTCCGTGTGAAAAGTACCATGCATGGAAGGATTCGTAACCAATGGGGTCGCACTAGTCCCATGACCCGATCCACACCCACCTATTTCCCCACATTTAAAAACGACACCAAAGCTACCAACGTTTTTGAGGCTATTATTTCCCATAGAAATTTCATCACAAGTTGACTTACCCAAATGCACCGCACCGTATCATCGATGGGGGAAGTCAACTTCTCTATCCCGCTAACTTGTAGAGTCTCCAACTGGGTAGTTAGATAATCACGCTCTCGAGAATCGGGGATGTCGGAGTCAACAATGTCAATAGTCCGGGATTCAACTCCAGAACCGCCCGGTAATTGCGGGATTTCGTCCCGAGTAATCAGAAATTCCCTAGCTGAAGCCGTGGAAATCTGCGTGGTAACTTTTTCCTTTAGTGCCATCACTGTGAAAGTCCCGGAGGGGAAGAATCATCACCTCTACACATCTGCTTCCTCCCACAAGCAACCACCGGAGGAGAGACATGGTGAGGGCTGTCCAAAAGAGAACTAGAAGCCAAACCCCTCCCTCCCAGATTACTCCTATTACTAGCGGAAGAGAACTCTCTCGCCAGCATCAAAAGACGAGCCTCCACTCGTAGATCAGAACCGTACCGGATCGTGTTGCTTGCGCGCCACACCTCCGCTTCCGGCTCTAAACAATCAACGAGACTATGCCCTAACCGCCCACAACCATACCAAGAATCTGGGACCTTTTCGTACTTGAAAGAAAACCAAATAGTGTCATCGTTACTCCCGAGCCGGATCTTCGCCCCACGACGGAGGGGCTTTGACATGTCGATCCGAACTCGTAGTCTCATAAAATTACCAGGACAACGTCCATCCTTGTCAGTGACAACATCCACAAACTCTCCGATGGCTTTACCAATAGTGACTCCCACTTGTCGGATCATATCATCGTAGGGAAGATTAAACACCATGAACCAAAAACTAAGTCTTGCTCCAGTGAATCCATCTAGGAACCTCATTTCCCTCCACCTTTCTCAGAACAAGAAAAGCCTTATTGAAAGTCCAAGGCTTCCAATCCAAAACCCTTGCCTTGTCCGGATATCCCTTTCAATCTCTCTCATAGACGACCCTCCCTTAGCATCCCAGAGTCGATCCATTGTCGACATGAATTGACCTCTATTATAGGGTTTTTTTGACAGTAGTTTTCCCAACAACCCGAATTGGGACGAACGTTGCCCCGCAGCCACCACCCATCCGAAATACCAATCACTTCATTCTCCTCCTCCGCGATTGAGAAGGATTCCAAACGACCCAGCATCTCCGTCATCGCACGAACACTAACTCCAAAACTGCCCAGATCAAACCTCAAAGAAGGGAGGAAAATGAAACTCTCATAGCAAGGTTAGAGAGACAGAATTGACTTAATTCAACCCCCCCTTTTTTTTTAATTAAATAAAAAATTTTATTATCAAGCCATTAAAGCACAAGAGATAGACACCGACCAGTCAGTCACCGAATGGTTAGAAAATCACTAAAAGCGATCCCCTATAACACGGAGGAAAAGTCCTACAACGGGTGGTACGAATGCAAGATCTTCCCATCAAACAACACCCAACCAAACAACTACTAAAATCCGATCAACAAAACTCAGATTAACACAAAAACTTACACGAGGGATCAGAGGGGAAACCTCTGCTCTTATTACAAACAAACACAGAAAAACAGACAAAAGAGAAAAGGGGACCCACTACAGCTTTCGGCAAAGCCACACCCATCAACGTTGGAGCAACCATCGGTGTGATCGGACCATTACAGAAAGAAGGCCATCAACAAGGAGGAAAAACCAGTTGCGCGTGAGGGACACACACCACCCACGAAGGGCAATGTAGGCCCACGCACCGACCTAACCCCCTCACCACCACCTCGCAGCCCAGCTCTCGTGGTATCCACAAGCCTTCGCGACGGATGTGCCCAAATCTGAGGACGACAAATGTCGACCAACTCTCCACACTCGGCTCCGAAACAGTCCCGACCCACCCCTCCGACGGCACAAGCACGGCATGACCACGTCTTTTTTATTATTTTGATTTTTTACACCAGTTAGGAACATAAACAAAAACTAAAAATTATTTCATATTATAAAAAAACAAGATAATAAAATAAAGATGTTTTATCATTTCTGTTCATTTTCTAAACTTATACACCTATCAAAAAAAAAAATATATATATATTTTAGTTATAAACACAATCAAACACGTTCTTAAAAAAAAAAAATTTTTCTCAAAATTCAAGTAAAATTCTTTTCCATATACTCTCAAACGGACCTTCTATTTACACACACACACATATATNAAAACAAGATAATAAAATAAAGATGTTTTATCATTTCTGTTCATTTTCTAAACTTATACACCTATCAAAAAAAAAAAAAAAAATATATATATATATATATATATATTAGTTATAAACACAATCAAACACGTTCTTAAAAAAAAAAAATTTTTTCTCAAAATTCAAGTAAAATTCTTTTCCATATACTCTCAAACGGACCTTCTATTTACACACACACACATATAT
>JAFMPE010046767.1:508-15431 GCA_024759925.1 Ficus religiosa | reverse complement strand
TTCTTTTCTTTTCTTTTCTTTTCTTTTTTTGGTTGAAGTATTTTATAAATAATTTGTTATTATTTAAATATTGGAATACTAATACGCTAATTCCATAAAAACATATGGCAAAAAGATGCAATTTCCTAAAATAGCCGACCTTTAAGGTATGTGGATGATAGTTTTTGAACTCTAAAACAATATGGACATGTTTGGTTGCTTGTACAATATTGTACAACATGCATTATATTGCACTTCATTGATGTCGTAAAATATTTAAGAAGTTAATAACCTAGTGTAATATTTGGTGCATCATTATATAATGTAGTATTTTATAACCTATTCTTGGATAAATAAAGATAATCAAATAGAGCCTCTTTCAATTCAAAGTTGAGGCGAGGGTCGCGTCGAGATCGGGTTAAGGTCATGATCAAGTTTGAAACCCCAATCCAACCCGAATCAAGCTCTGATCCAAACGCGACTTGGCATCCTGACTTTAGCCTTAGTTTGGAATATGGGTTTGAGATGAAATTTTTAAGTTGAAGTGGTTGATTTTTTAAAAAGTAATTATAATTTTTGTTGACTGACAAAAACTGAAATGAAAAACATAAATTCACTCTTGTAATCCAAACGCACCATTAGTCTCATCCCAACACTTAGCCATGGTGCCGGCTCAGCCTGGCCTCCATTTGATCCAGTCTCCGCAATTCCTTCACCTGCGATCCAATCTTCCACCATGCATGTTTCACCTTCTTTGAGTTCATGAGAATCAAGCAAGGGAAATGGCTTTTTTTTTTTTTTTTTTTTGATTATGTAAATAGATAGGAAATTTTTGTTAAATTTCTTAATTTCTAATTGATATTGTATAAAGTGAACCGTCATGTCTATTAAAGAAAGTAGACTGAATGGGCACTTTGAATGATCTCGTATATAGTAGCGCAATAAATAATTTAGGGGCAAAGTGAAATTTAGGTATATAGTTTAGGGGGCTTACGTAAAATTGATAATATAATTACTGAAAATTATGAAAATAACCTTGAAATTAATGAATATCATGGAAGAATATTTATTAGGGTTCCGACTGTGATACAACCTCTTTTATATACCTTATCAATAGAATTTATTTTTAAACCGTTCTGATGTAATCAAATGCCTGAGAAGTTGTTTGTGCATGGTAACTATAATGCACCTTATCTTATAATAGATTGAATAAGAAATTAAATAAATAACTTAAAAAACAAAAAAGAAAAAACCCAACCATCATCAGTGGATTTTTTTTTTAGGGGGGTGGGGGGGCACTCTTCGCTGAAGGATCGACGCCGGCGAGGCTAGGGAGTGGTGGTTTGTCGCCATGGTTGGGAAGGGAGGGGCTCATCGTTTTGGGGGTGGCGCTTCACGGGCGGCCTGGGTCACAAGTGGGGCGGGATTTGGCCAATGGGTGGGATGCTCCTTGAGGCCTCAACGTCAGCGGGGGTGGTCCATCGCTTGGGTCACGGGCCTTGGGAGGAGAGAGGCTTGTCATCAGGGCTCGCAGGGGGGAGGGTGAGGACCGGGGTCGCGGATGGGGCAGGATCTGGATGGTTGGTGGGGGGACTAGACATCGGCGGGGCTGGGGGGTGGTCCATCACCGGCATCGAGAAGGGAGAGGTTTGTCGTCTGGTCTGGTGGGGGAGGGGGTGTTCAAGGACGTTCTTGGGAGGGAGGGGCTTTTTTTGGGGGGGGGGGGGGGTGGGGTGGTAGGTTGGGGGGCTCTGGCCAGCTTCTGGGTCGTGGTGTTGGGGAGGGAATCGGCCGACAGGGGTCATGTAATGGGGGGATCTGGCCAGCGGGGATCTTGAGGTAGGGGATCTGGATGCCTTTTTTTTATTTTATAATTTCTTTAAATTTTATGCATTATTTTTTTAGTAATATTATTATGAGGTAAGGTATATTATAATGATCATACCACAACTATTCAATTACATCTAAATGATTTTAAAAAGTGCTCTATCGATATAGTATATAGAAAGGGCTATACCATAGATTTATTCATTTATTAGAAGGGTAAGACTACGGTAAAACCCTTTTATATACCATATCAGTAAAGTTTCTTTTTAAACCGCTAGATGTAATCAAATGGATAACATTTTGTTTGTGTACGATAGTTATAATGCACTTTACCTCATAGTAGTATATGACTAAGAAATTTAAAAAAACCCACCTTCATCGGTTTGTTTGGGGGGGGGGGGGGGGTTTCCGTTGTCGAGTTGAGGGGGGCCAACGGCTCGAAGTCGTCTGGAGATCGCACTAGATGGAGGGGGACTTCTCGCCGGAGGTCGCATTCACTAGAGATCGCAGGGGAGGGGGCTTCTCATAGGAGGTCACAAAGGGGAGGGGGGCCTTCTCACTTCTCGCCAGAGGTCGCGGGGGAGGGGTCTTCTTGCCGGAGGTCGGTGGGGGTGATTCGGGAGTGGGTGATCATGTGTGTTGGGGGGGGGGGGGTGGCCAACTGCAGATTGCAAATGGGTGAAGGGTGATCGGGGGGGCAGACCCAGATCAAAAACATTGCTGGTAGGAGGGGGAATATGCGAGTGGGTGATTTGTTTAGGGGGGGTGGTGGGCAGCCTAGGAGAAGGCAATTTCCAATGGGGGAGGTCGCAGGTCCGGCACCCCTGAGGTAGGGGGGCAGGACGACGGTGGAAGGTCGGTAAGGGTAGATGTCTTCTCCAAAATTTTTTTTCACTTACTCTATAATACTATATGATAGTACATACAACAACTCTTATACACCCCTAATTTTTATGTCATCTAATAATATCTCAATGGTCTAAAAGACGCTCTACGGTAACGATTAATAGTGGCTCTCATTAATAGTGGCTCTCGAAGTGCCTCTACCACGGTTTGTTTTTTCCTTATTAGAAGAGGAGGAAGAAACGCTTGAGAACGGGAAAAACGAAGAATAAAAAACGCATTTTTTTTTTTTTTTAAATAATAGTTGGAAATCAGAATCACAGATCCCATCTGTCTCTTCCAAGGACAATCTCGTTGTGCCCCTGAAATTCCTCAATCATCTTCTTACTTGATCCGCCACGCTTCTCTCGGTTTCCGGTCACATTGCCGGCGGAGCGGGAGAGTTCAGGCTAAAAGCTTCAACCAAAGCTACGTCCTTTAAGGAATCCGATACGACCGCCATTGTTCCAAGGTGAGTTTCATAAATGCAGACAAGGCATCGGCTGTTTGGTTGATGGGAAAATTTGACGGTAAATGAACGGAAAACGATAATTGAAATGCACATGGATTTGTTTCAATCTTTTCTCTTCTTTTGAAGGAAAAGGGGAAAGAACAAAAAAAAAAAAAAAAAAAAGGGTGAAGAAGTGGCCTGAACGTATAATTTTTTGGGTCCCACTTAAACCTATGTGCATATTCGAAATCTGGGAACTTTTTTTTGGTTTTCTCCATTTCACCATCTTTTCAGCAATCAAACAAAGCTATATTCAAGTATTTCTTTTCTCTTTTCTATTTTCTCTTTTCCCTTTTTATCCACTTCACTTTTCCATTCGTTTAGATCTAAAAATTTCAATTTTATTTTTCCGGCATTTAGGTTCTCCGAACATCATTTCTGTATATTATTTCTTTCCCTTGACTGTTTGATTGCATAGAAAATGGAGGGATTATCAATTTTGTGTTTATCACATTATGAAAAGCTGTGAAAGATCGAAAATCATGCTTAGAGGTAGATATTTTTGGTAATGCATCATTGAAATTGAGATCAGAAGGAGAAATGGAATTGCTGATCAACAAAGTTTCTAGCTTTTCTTGTTATGATTTCGCTTCGTGAATGTTTTTGCTATTTTCTTTGACAATGTGTTTCGGAATTGCAGTGTAAATCTTTGTTGCAATTGCAGGAACTGGTTATAATCTTGTAAGAACTTACATTTGATTGTCTCTCCTACAAAGCGAGCGATAAAGCAAGCTCTCAAGCACAATACATAAGCGAGCATTGTGTTTAAGGTAGCTCAGGTTTCTGTTGAAGCAGTTGTTATTTCTGTCTTCTTTTACTGCTCAATTTGTTCACTTTGGTATTATGATTTTCTAACACTAAAGCACGTGCATGGTTAAAGCATTGTGAGGACGAAGAAAGTGGATGAAAGTAAATTTATGAAGAGAGGTATAGGAGCAGAAGATAGGGAGCTCAGCCATGGATTCTGGAGATTTCGAGCAAGACATGGCCTTTCGAGAATTTTGTGCAAATGGGGTTTGCATGAAAACAACAGATGTTGAGGCCAAGCTCGATGAAGGAAACATTCAGGAGGCAGAATCCTCATTGCGAGAAGGGTTATCACTCAATTTTGAGGTAATGAGAGGGGGGGGGGGGGGGGGGTGGGGGCGGGCACGGGCGCCGTGTTTGCTTGTGTCTCTCCCATGTGTTGCGATCAACTAGAAACTGAATTCATGAGATACTTCTTCATTTTGAATGGTATTCATTAGATAAGGTGTGGCTTTATATGTGTAGTTGTAGATTCTCTTTCAATTAGCTTATCTAGCCTCCATTTCCACACCCTTGTGCGGAAAATAATGTTGCAGAAAACCAATTTTACTTGAGAAAGCAGAAAATGAAGAACAAAAAGAGTGAGCTAAATGTTTATGGAACCTTATAAAATAAGTCCTATATACTTACTCCATCATGAAGAATGAAGCATTTCTTTCTGAAATATGATACATAATATTTATAGCCTCGACACAATAATGAAACATAAAGAAATCCATCTCTTATCTGTGCTTGCTGCATTCAATAGCTATTAGTACTGTCAAAACGTAGTTTTTTAAGATTATGCTACTTTTTTTCTTTTAAATCGATATCATTGTTATCCTAATCGGTAATTACAGTTTTTTGTGCTGTTATAACTATGTAGCATTTTTTGGAACAATTTTTGGTAACTGATGTTTGATAATTTGCAGGAAGCAAGAGCACTTCTTGGAAAGTTGGAGTATCAAAGAGGCAACGTAGAAGGTGCCCTTCGAGTGTTTGATGGTATTGATCTCCAAGCAGCAATTCAGCGTTTACAACCTTCTCTAGCTGAGAAACCACCTTCTAAAAAGGGTCGAAATCGCACTGAGTCTCAGCATGCAGTCTCGCAGCATGCTGCTAGCCTTGTTCTTGAAGCCATATACTTAAAAGCCAAGTCTCTTCAAAAGCTTGGGAGATTAACTGGTATGGTAGGGAGTTATTTCGATAGCTAATTGATGGTTCTTTGGAGATTAACTGAAAACCTTTAATTGCTTTTCCCTTTTCTTCTTCTCATTTCATTTAAAATTTTGACCTGGAATGAAAATGGAGCTTTGTTTCATATTTGTAGAGGCTGCTCAAGAATGTAAGAGCGTGCTTGATGCAGTAGAAAAGATATTCCAGCAGGGCATACTGGATGTAGAAGTAGATAATAAATTGCAAGAGATAGTCAGCCACGCTGTGGAGGTCCTTCCGGAGCTTTGGAAGCAGGCTGGTTGCCATCATGAAGCAATTTCTGCCTATAGACGTGCCCTCCTCAGTCTCTGGAACCTTGAGAATGACTGCTGCACAAGAATTCAGAAAGAATTTGCAGTCTTCTTACTGTACAGCGGAGTAGAGGCTGGTCCACCAAGTTTAGGTGTTCAAATTGACAGCTCATATGTCCCCAAAAATAATTTGGAAGAGGCAATACTGCTTTTGATGATTCTCTTGAGGAAGTTTCACCTTGGTAAGGCCAACTGGGATCCATCTGTGATGGAGCACCTAACGTTTGCACTATCTGTATGCAACCAAACTTCGGTTTTAGCAAAGCAAGTGGAGGAGATCATGCCTGGAGTATATCATCGGGTTGATCGTTGGAATTCTTTAGCTCTTTGCTATAGTGGAGCAGGACAAAACAAAGCTGCCCTGAATCTATTAAGAAAGTCTCTACACAAACATGAACGACCGGATGACCTCATGGCCTTGCTATTGGCTGCTAAGATCTGCAGTGAGGATTCTTATCTTGCTGCTGAGGGAGTGGGCTATGCACAGAGGGCAATCACTAATGCTGAACAACATGCAGAGCATTTGAAGGGTGTGGGTCTTCACATGTTGGGTCTTTGTTTTGGAAAACAAGCTAAAGTTTGCTCCTCTGACTTTGAGAGGTCTCGTTTTCAGTCTGAGGCATTAAAATCATTAGACGGAGCAATGGTGTTGGAGCATAAGAATTCAGATTTGATTTTTGATTTGGGAATTCAATATGCAGAGCACCGAAATCTGAATGCTGCTTTGCGCTGTGCAAAACAATTTATTGATGAAACAGGGGGCTCCGTGATAAAAGGTTGGAGATTGCTTGCTCTCATTCTGTCTGCTCAACAGCGATTTTCAGAGTCTGAAGTAGTAACGGATGCTGCTTTAGATGAGACAGCAAAGTGGGATCAAGGACCCCTCCTCAGGATTAAAGCAAAGCTAAAGATCTCTCAGTCACTACCCATGGATGCTATTGAAATGTATCGATATCTACTTGCTTTAGTTCAAGCCCAAAGAAAATCTTTTGGGCCATTCAGAATTAATCCTCAGGTTAAATTCTGCTCCTACTTTTCAAAACTTGCATTATTCTCCAAGAATCTCATTAAAACAAGGGTATCAGTTGCAAATGAAAAAGGACTATTACATAGCATGCAATTTCTTGGGAAGAAATTTAAGCCACTAATCATTTTGTTATTGATTTCAGTTGAGTTTATTTAAATTTCGTGAAATGGTTAGACAAGTATTCCTTCACGAAAAATTTTTCAAAGTAATAAATGAAATTAAGTTTTTTATACGAACGATATATAAAAAGCTTGGTATAAACAACTACGGCATTTACTGAGATTGGCATCTGTTCTGTTACTTCTATGTGGCATTGTCGAATGAGTTGTTGTTGAATACGAAGTAATTTTTTCTACCTTGGAGATCGTCTATTTGTTCCAACTGATGTGTCCTCTTACATTATTTGCCATGTTGTTGGTTGTTCTTATTTAAAATTTATTTTTTGAAGCGTCAGTTGATGGTATACTGGTAGAATTTCTTGATCAATGAACTTTATTTTAGCCTTTTTCTTTACGATAGGTTGATGACGACAAAGTCAATGAATTTGAAGTATGGCATGGTTTGGCAAACTTATATTCTAGTCTTTCACACTGGAAGGATGCGGAGATATGCTTGGGAAAAGCCAGACAGCTTAAACAGTACACTGCAGAAACACTGCACACAGAAGGCAAGAACTCAAAATCCCTTAACTATTTTATTGAATTTTTATCCTAGGATTATATTTCATTTCTTTGTCGGTGACAATTCCAATTTCCTTGATGTATTGCATTGTTTTAAGGACCGATATAGAGGTTGCCTCTCTGGACTGAACTTCTTGTATTGGCCGAGTTGACTAGTCCTTGTATTGGAAGGGCTAAATTTTGTTTCTTTTGTAAAATTTTGGTAAACTGAATTATTTTAACCCAAAAAAACAAAAAACACGCACGCACAACAATGTCATAAAGTACCTAGGATTTGAGGTTTCATTTAAGCATAGCACGTCATGTTAGGTTTTCTGGGTTATTTGTTGAACGGCTTATAAATCAAAACGTATTAGAACCTGGTTCTCAAAAAGTTTGTTTGAATAACTATATGCTTAGATCAAAGTAATACTTGTCGGGCCAATCTATTGTCAATGCCCAAGTTTGATAAGAAAGTTGAATTGTGATTCTTCTAGGTGTTATGTTCGAAGGGCGTGGGCAAACTCAAGAAGCTCTGGGCTCTTATATTGATGCTTTTCTAGTAGACCCCTACTATGTTCCTGGCAAGATCTTGATTGGTTCTCTGATGTCGAAGATGGGCTCAGATGCATTGCCCGTGGCAAGAAGCTTACTCTCAGATGCATTGAGGATAGATCCTACGAATCGAAAGGCTTGGTATTACTTGGGGATGGTTCACAGAGATGACGGACGGATTGCTGATGCCACAGACTGCTTCCAGGCAGCTTCCATGCTTGAAGAATCCGATCCTATAGAAAGCTTCAGCTCTCTTTATTGACTGATCAAGGTTTAAAAGTGAAACTTGATACATACATACATATATATATATATGTATATTTCAAAGAAAAGCAATAAAGCAGGAACAGTCGTATGACTTTGGTGTTGGCATTTTCCGAATCATCAAAAGGCACAGGGAATCAGTCGAAGGCAGAAACTATTCTAGTTTAACATTTGCATGGAAATTACAAAATATCAAGGGGGACAAATGAAAATAAGCTAACTTTGAGTTTATTATTTGATTGAGTTGCAGAGAACGTAGAATTTTTTTTTAATTTTTTAATTTTTATTTATTTATTTTCTCAGGTGTTGGGAAAAGGACTTCATATGTGGGAGCTTGTAGCCATGTATTCGTTAATTTCGATAATTTGTTGTCTTTGCTCAGCTGTGTAAATTTACTGGGCCAGCATTTTTTTGGTAAGAAAAAATATACTTACATTTCTTCTCTATCAATGTGTCGCTTTACTTATGTCCATGTATGCATATATATACTAGTGTAAAACATGTGCTATGCACATATTGGATGTATTTGAGAAAATTAATCTAAATAAAGAGAAATTAAAATAATAATTTAAAAAGAAGAGCCAAAATCAACAAAGTACCCGAATATTAAAAAAAAAAAAAAGAAAAGAAAAGAAAGAGGCAAGGATTAAAATGTAAAAAATTGATCAATACAGAAAAAAGAATTAAAATGAAAAAAATTTAAAAAATAGGCCAAAAGAAATAAGAAAGAAAGAAAATCGAGGGGCAAAAAAAATATAAAAAGATTTTCGTTCCAAAACAAATTCATTTTGGACGTAGGAGAAAGTGCTTTACCGTGCACTTTATCCTTATAAATGTATATCTAATATATGTATTTGTATAGGGAGAGAGAGAGAGATTGCTCATCCAAACAATAGTGGATATATAAATATCGCATTTCCAACCATATAAAGAACTATATATATTGCACTTCCAACCATCTAAATAACTTCATAAAGTTTAACACGTCTAATCAATAGATTAGATTCATATTTAGTAAAAGTCCAACACCAACAACAAAACCATACAAAGACGGTACACATTAACCAACAACGTTTGGACTGATTTATGCAAAAGGGGAAACGAGAATTATCAACAAATTCCCCCACCAGCCAGGCCAACTCAAATAGAAATAATGCCTTAGCCAGATACCGTTGTTAAAATATTTCCTAATGCATTTTTTTTTTTTTTTTTCCACATAATCTTACTAATAGGGAGGTTGGCCTAGAAGTTACATACGGGAGATCAAAAGGGGGACAGACACCAAGCCATCCTCGCCCATGACTGGTTGGAACAAATCCAACTCCCCATAACGCTCAAGGACTCGCATCCTGCAGTCTTCAGCAGCCATCTGTCCGGTTGCAAATGCACCGTGCACAGACCCAGGATAGTCCATGCTTGTTGCCTCCCCAGCAAAGAATATGTTATCTACTGGGATCCTCAGCCTCTCATACAGATCGTGTGATTTGCCTACTTCATCGTAGCTATAGGACCCGAGGGAGTTAATGTCTGTGCCCCAATGCGAAACAAGGTAGTGCATCTGCATGAATGAGAAGGCACAAGTTTGTCTAAGATCTGATACTGAAAGATTTAGTAATAGCCCAAAAAAAAAAAAAAAAAGACTGACCAAGGCTTACCGGGTCAGAAGCATCAGGAAGGATCTTCTTGAGTTGTGAGTAAGCGAAACTTGCAGCTTCTTCATCAGACATTTTCTCAATGTCTTTAGCTAGTAGGCCGGCAGGCATATAGACAAGGACAGGATGGCCAGTTGCCTTGTGGAGATTTAGAAAATAACTACACTCATAAGTCGTCTCTGCAACCACTCCCAAGAACTCGACATTTGGCCAGAAGACCCTTTCGAAGTGCAAAGCAATTTTATTCTCAATTCCAATTCCAAGATCAGCAATGGCCGCTTCCTTCCAGTCTGGAAGCTTTGGCTCAAACTTTATGATATTTGCTTTCAGTACACCAAGAGGAACTGCGATAACTGCAGCATCTGCTGCAAAAGTCGTTCCATCTTCTACTGTTACCTTCACTCCATTATATCGCCTTGCAATTTTTGTGACCCTGAAGACAAGAATGATAGATGCTGATTAAGTTACAGACCAATTACTGAACAGCAAAATTCAATACAAGGGTTCGGAAGGAAATTTATACCTGTGGCCCAAGCGCACATCAAGACCTTTTGCAAGGGTGTTAACAACTGGAAGGTATCCTCTTACCATCAGTCCGTGACCACCGGGAAGCAATTCCTCCTGTATTTATGAAAGAGCAAACAAGTTACAGCATGCATACAGCCGTTTTCCACATTGCAGAAGGCAAATAAAAAAAAATACTTCACCTCCCCCTTTCCAAGACAAGACCCAAAACAAAAAGAGAAAAACAAAAAAGGAAAAACTGAACTTAAGGAAAAAAAAAATAGCTATGAAAAAAATTTTAAAGAAAAAGTACATCATTGCTTGACATAATAATTTCCAACCCAACCTAATCAACCAGAGTTAAAAGTAATAATACTAATGCAGGGCCTTGACAAGAAAACAGATATTCTCGATTGAATAGTAAACCAACCACAAGTCGAAAGTGAGCTTCAAACTTGGAATACAATGTGAGCTACTGTTGAGAAACATGCATTGAACATCAAGTTGGGCTAGGTTAAGGTTGAAAGGTTTGCATCTCGAACTTAACAAGGGTTGACCTCCAACCTGATCCATCTTTGCCCAACTTGCACTCCCAAAATCTAGTAAAAAAACTCAGTCCCAACCAAAAAAAAAAAAAAAAAAATCTACATTTAGCACAAAAAAAAGTGTCAATTTCACACAAGCAACTGTGACTAATCCATCTATCAATTTCCCTTGGTTCATAAAACTCAAATGTATTATAATTTAAGTTTTGTGATTGATCTGAAGCTTGCCTGATCCCAGCATTTAAGTGAAATTGTATCAGCATCTGCGGCAAACCAGCCTTCCATTCTGCACAAATACCACTGAAGCACCTTATGGCCAAGTCCCTCCAACCTGTATCCATAGACCAATTTCAATAACTCTGTGTAGAATGAAAAAACTTGCAACAGCAAAATGATTTCTGGCACCACTAGTTCATCAAACCTTAGGTCTGGCCTCCTGTCAAAAACAATTGAAAAAGCACGCCTTATGGACATGTCCTCACTGAATTCTTGTCTCACTTTATCCGTCTGCATTATAGAAAAGAACAGTCTCAAAAGATGCTCCTAGGGACGGAAAATATCATTGTAGACTGAAGTTTTATAAGAAACTCCACTCACGAAGTAAAAACAACAGTATTTCATTCATTATTGTTTTCCCTAATCAGAATTTTTATTTCCCAAAAATTTACAGAAAAATGACTAGCTTAGACAAGACAGATTACAGACCTCCTCCAAAATGCTCTCAAATGCCTCCCCAACTTTAGTAACCAACTCTTGTGGAACTTGCTTTCCATCCATATCAAAGAGTGCATAGCTGCAAAGTGAATATGAAAATGTAAATAAAATTTCAACTGCACAATAATGAGAGTTCTACGCAACAGCGTAGTTAATATAAAATGGAAGTTTAATAGTCCACACAACAAGGCTAGCTTACACACGTTCCCACATCTGGAAGTGTATCAACAGTTCAAACTACTTCCAATGTGCAAAAAAATGAGTTCACAGTAAAGAGGAAGTTTCAATAGACGTGGTCTGTAGATGCTCCAGTAACATTAAAACACCTATATTTGTTTGAACTTTTAAGCACTTGAATACCACATAATCAGAGAAGAACTCTGATCAAATTTATAGTAGCCAGACAAGCTTATTCTGTTTTTCTACTAAAGACTGTTGAGCTGGACAACTCCAAAATCTAATTTTGACGTTACTAAAAAAACAGTTGTTGAAGTAACAACGAGGCAAATTAGAGGAAATTATCTATGAAGAAAAAAATCATAAAGTACCTCTCTAGATCATGGTCATACAAAACAGAGTTATCACCGCTAGTACGGTACAGGGGCAAACCCAGCCTCCCTATCAACGGCGCCAAGGGGTTGTCTTTACAAACTCCATGCAACCTGAAGCACAACAATAAGATACAACTTTCAACACCAAATTCAAAATATTCAAATATCTTAGCACCAGGGAAAATTTTAGGACAGAACAATAATGTACCATGATGCACCCAGGTCCACAGGAAAACCGAACGAGTAATCCGTATGAACTCGACCGCCAAGTCGGTCCCTTGACTCCAGCACCATCACCTGATCAACAATTAACCCAACATCAGAAATGTTTTTAACCAAGTTCTGTACATAATTGGAGTAAATTTTCAACATTTCTACACATACATACGTGTGTGTGTATATGTATATGCATATGTATAAATATTTTACAAGTTAAATTTTAGACGGACTAATACTCAAAACCAAATTCTGCTGTCGTTGTCTTAGAAATAATTTAAAAAAAAAAAAAAAAAAGGTCTGAAATTTCTATTGCCCTCAATTTTGAAATATTTAGGAACTGGGCCTAATAAGTACGTCATATGTAGTTCAGACAGTGAAGTATGTAACTTCGATAAAGATTTTAATTTTTTTTAATTAATTAAAAAGAAAAACTATAAAATAAAAGAACTCCTTTTTAACTTTTACCTGAAAGGTAGCATCGTGAAGTGCACGCGCCGCCGAAAGACCACCAATACCACCCCCTATCACGATCACCGACGGCGACGTCGTCTTCGTCCTCTCCAAATTGGAATTGCAAGCAGCTACATTTCCCAAATTAATTATCAAAAAAATATTTCAAAAAATTGATTAATTTATTTGGGGGGGAAAAAAAAAGAAGGAAAACTAAGAACAAAAAGCTTAAAAGAGCCATTAAAACACCAAAATTAAGCAAAAATTTGATGGGGGCAAAAAAATCAACCTCTGCGCAACTGGGGATTACTCCTGTTTCCGGACTCCATGATCTATCGAGAATCGACTAGTGGGGAAATTACTAATCCGATTAAAATTATAATCAGAATAAAAATTGGAATTGATTAACAAGGGGTCTATGGATTTCTTGTCGAATTTAAAGAGAGGAGGAGGCAATTGAGGAGAATAATGGAGAACAAAGATTAAAAGACACGTTATGAAATGATTTGAACTGGAATTCAATATTGTAAGCCCCAGCTTCCCAAACCAGCTCATGCAGATCGTCTTTTCTTGCTTAAAATTTTCTCTTTACCCAAACAAACAAAAAAATGAAAAAAAAAATAGTTTTTTCGTTTTCTTCTTCTTCTTCTTCTCTCCACAGAACGGAAAACGGATCGAGAGATCTGGAGATGAAAATCCTGCAAATTTGTGTTGCAGAATCACAATTTAGGGCTTTTAGGATCGGAATTGGGTGGGAAGTGGGCAAACGAGATACGCAATGACGAAAATGATGAAAAAGGAAAAGAAAAAAAAGGAAATGAGGAGAGAGAAAGCCAAGGAGAGAGAGAGAGAGAGAAAGAGCTCTAGAGAGAGAAAGGAGGAGGCTTTTCTGTGAGCGATTGGGGATGGTGAGTCCAGAAATTAGGATGGATTTGGGTTTTATAGAGTTTGGCTTTGCCAGCCAAACACGAACTGGACTATTCACAGTCGCGGGGTTATTTTAGAGAGAGTACGCGCTAGGTTTGGATGACGCGTGGAAAGGGTAGTTTTGGAAGATTGGGTTGGGGAAGGTGAAATTACGGAATTGGGCACACAAAAATGTCGTAGTAGTGGTAGATCTATTTTAGATTCTGTACAAACAAGAAAAATACGGAGTTGGCGCGACGGCTGTGACCCATACTCGCCTCAACGGTATTGCGTGTTGGCAGTTAAGTTTCGCAATAGATTTCTTTATTTTGCAGGCTAAAATAATTATATTTTTTCACATAAAAAAAATGAATATATATTTTTGAATTTAAGCTATTTAGCTAGTATTTTTACGATCATTTTTTTTTTGTATGATCTTAATTCATTTCGGTACGATCTTTTAAAAAAAGTAAAAAACTTTAATTCGTTTCGGGAGTCAAATCATTGCTATAAAATGGACAAACTCTATTTTTTTTCTTTTTTGAAAGACAAACTATATTTTTATAACAAAACAAAAAAGTTTCTGTTCGAATTTTAGGGGGAAAGAAACCGAAATTATAAAAATATAATTTTAGTTCACTGCGGTACGATCTTTTTTTTTTTTTTTTAAACTTTAATTCATTTCGATAGTCAAATCATTGTTATAAAATGGACGTTTAGCTTTTTTTTTTCTTTTTTTTTTTAAAGACAAACTATATTTTTAGTAAAAAAACAAAACAAAAACTTTTTATTTATTAAAAAAAAAAAAGGACGTCTTTGTTCGAATTTGGGGAAAAAGACCGAAAATTGGATAAAAAAGAAAAACGTTCCCTTTCATTTTTGTCATTTTTCCCGAATTTATGACCAGCTAATTAAAGCGGGAAGGAAAAAAAAAATAGAATAAGGACATTTTCATGTCGGTTTCAAAATACCAAAATAATAATTTTCTGAAAGAATTTTTTTTTAAGTGACGGGTTATTTTCGCAATTGATCTCTTAATTTTATTTAGTGTTCGGTTTCAAAATAGCAAAAAATAATAATTTTTATGAGAATTTTTTTTTAAGATTAGGGTTATTTTTACAAATGATCCCTAAATTTTACATAAGTCTCATGTTGAGCCCTCACTTTTCAATTTTTACATGTCATATTGTCTCGAACTTTTTTATTTTTACGCAAACAAATCTTATGTGTTTGTATTTGGTCAAAAACTAAATAGAAATTGAACATAAATATTTAGAACTCATGAGTTTTAATTAAGATTAAAATTGTAATTAAAGATTTTTTAGAAGCAAATTATATCTCCAAAATATCTCTGATTATATATGTT
>JAFMPE010046656.1:4086-36962 GCA_024759925.1 Ficus religiosa | reverse complement strand
GTTGCAAGTTGAAATGCTTTAACTTCAGAATTTTCCATAGAATCTGATGCTGAAGAACCTTTCTGAAGCAATTCTCGTATAATCTTCCCAGCCTCGTCTTCGTATGGATCCAGAACAAATGTTGCAGCCGAGAGATCATCAATTAATTGAGAAATCTGCAGATCGAACATCATTCTTCAGAATTACCAAATAACTTCAACTCCGAATCGCATGAATACCAAAGAGGAGAGAGAGAGAGAAAGAGAGAGGAAACCTCTACAACCAATGCAACTGGAACCATAAATTGAATTTGGTCTAAACTTTGTTCCAATAAGCTCCTTGCTTTGTTAAATCTTGAAACCTATACATCGCCTGTTACTGCCTAAAAAACAAGTCAAGGGACTATCAAGTAAAGTTGAAAGCTGGAAATAAAAAATAAAAGCCTAGAATAATGGCATTAACTACACCTGTAAAAGAAGAACAACTATTAATTTCCATGGTTATGAGTTGATGTAGGACGACCGTAAGACAGTTGAACAATAATACATGCCTAAGCAGGTAAAATTTTGACTTAGCTTGACACTGAGTAATGCGAAATCATATTTACCAGACATTATTCTTGCAGAGACTTGGCTTATCTAAGTAAAGATGGGAGAGACAGCTTGCATCGGAATTTGCATTGATAAGGCAATCAAACTGCTAAGACTAAAATTTGGGTATCATAATTGGTTGCTTGATTAAAAGGTTGATAGAGAATAGAACAGTTTAGCCATGGAAGATAGAAGATCTTTTCTCAGTGTTTGCTAGGAAACGTAGGTGATAATTGATATCCTCAATAAGAAACTACAGACGTATTTTCCTTATTGTCTTCTTTTAGTTTTATTCGAAGAACGACCATCAAATTGATATTAATTGAATAAATGAAAACTATTATTATCAATCTACCTTCTTTGTCACTAAGCATCCAAAGGTACATACCAGGTAGAGTTTGCTAGACTCGCTGCAATACTGAAGAAGTAAATTTGCTTTCTCAATAGCCCTGTTTAACATGCATACAGCCTGTATCCCTGTTGAACACCTACTTCTTGTTGCTTCTATTTCTGGATATACACTTGATACTCTATCAACTAATTTCATAAGTTCGGTGCACATTACATGATGAGCCTGCGATCACAATAAGTATATTCGGAGTCTGAAATGAATTTCATAAAAGTTAAAACGACCCAGAGAGAATTCAAATACAACTAATGGCTTGCGTTTTAACTTCCTCATACATATACTATTTAAACTAAGGGAACACCTCGTTGCTTGTCTTTCTTTACAATTTAGTGATACTCTGATATGAAATCGTCATTTGCTCATACCTTATCTTCTTGTTATACAATATCTCCATGTCCCTTCTTCTTTCCTTTTAACATTAGCCACTAATCCTAAAAACACTGTCTCTTTTCTTTCGAAAAGAATCAGTCTCTTAGTCAATACTGAAATAGCTAAGGTCAGATAAAGCTCACCAACTCATGAACTAATGATTTGGTCCCCTATTTGTTTTCTTTGGCTAGAATGAAGAGCATAGAGCTTTATCATTGGGATTTATGCATAACAACACGTTGTTTAGGCTTGAGCTTTTTATTCCTTGCATCGAAGACATTCAGGTATCCTATTCTGTTTTTAGATAACGCGTAGCAATAATGATGCTCTGGCTTCGAATCAAGTTATACTCCAAAAATAACAACTGTACAGAAAAGTGGCCGAGACAAAGATGTACCTTAAAGGATCAAATGCCTGGCACTGGCACTGTTCTCACTTCTTTAGCAACATGAGTTGCCGCCATCCGAAAGGAAGTTATCTTAAACCTGGCATTCAATAACAGAAAGCAAATTCGACAATTCATACCTTTCTAAAATTAGATGCCTCCGCACTACTATAAACTCCTATTCTCATAAACCAGAAATAATAAATGCTATGAAACACAAATTTCCATATGCACAGATAAACAAATGAAAACAAGCTACATACACAATGCAAATAAGGGAGATCTATTATCAACAAGACAACAACCATTTCCATGAAGAAGCGCCAAAAATAAGAACAGATGCTACAGAACATGTAAAACATGCATACAACACAAATCAAACTGTGCTCGCCGACTGATATGAAACAAAAATCACTATGCAACGGAAATACTACATTAGAAACCACCGGTGGGAACCATATGCACAATTCTATCTTCCTAATTGAACAAAGGGAAAACAACTCATGTTGTTTGTCGCAAATTGAGGTCAGCCACTCTTCCGTAGTCTGTCATATCTATGAATTAACTAGCCGGTTGTGTAAGTAATATAGCCGGCTCCATCTATCACAAACTTCACAATACTAGGTTTTCCATATCGCCCTTTCAATAGACTATACACCTCACTGCTCACACTACAGATTAATCTAAGATGTTGAAGCTTAGATAAGATATGGTTTGTGAGCATGCTCATTTTGAGTACTGCTGTAAACTGTGAAAAAGCTGTCAAATAACAAGCCTAGTTGCTGCCTGTGGTTCAGGAGTCATTTGCTGAACGAAATTTCATTTGGAGGGAAAACAAATGCCTTGGTAAACCACATGTACTGGAATCTGCAAATATTCAATTTCTCAACCAACTGGTGAGTAATTCCGTGATCAAAATTTCATATTTACCATTTGTATTTGATCACACTATTAATGCATTATGGATGATTTGCATCTCCTATTTCAATGTGAAACTTAAAGTGATTGAAAGTTTGCTTGATTGGTTTGTTTTTATTGAAAGAGTACAATGTGGGAAAGGCGAGAAATTTATGCACAAAATGTAATCTAAAATTGCAAAGATCTGTATGCAAATTTTAGAAGTTAAATTTGTCATATATCGTCAAAGACAAATTCTATGGGATTATTATGATGTTTTTATGTGAACTCGATGCTCTATCATTGAACTAACTTTTAAATATTAGTTCTACCTTAACTTATTTATCATGATATCAGTGCCACATTAAGCTCAAAGAATCCATGGGCTTTTTAGTTACTGAGAGTCGCACAAAGGGAAAAGCTTTGAGACGAAAAGCTTGGATATAGAGTTTGAGGACAAGTTGTACAAGATCTTCATGGCTTATCCTCGGAAACCTCTGATTGAGAGTCGAGGGCTCTTAGAATGTACGGAAGAGAATCAGATACCGAGATCCTAGGCCCACAATAGGCGTAACCAGACAAGATGTCCAGGATAGCAAAAAATTCTTCATTTACTTGGGAATCAAGAAAGGATGTTGAAAGATCAAAAGCATCTTCGAGTAGATAGGGTATTCCATTCCTGCATTAGGTGGCAAAAACTACATAAATAGAAGCTCAAAGACTGCTTAAATAGATGCGTATACTAGGTAGAACATTACTATGGACCGATAAAGTTGTTGTATAATACCATGGTAGAAACAGAAATGCCATGTGCCAATAACTATAAATAACAATGTCATAATTATAAAGTTCAAAAAAAAAAAAACAAAAAAAATCTTACACATTAGCTAATAAGCAACCAGATCCCAAAATCTAGCATAAGCTTATACTTCATGTCAAATTTAACACCAAGTATGTCACGTCTTAGAAAAAGTAACACGGAGAACTGTGATGAATACCATGAATTATACTAAAATGGTATTACAGTGTAAGAATTATAAATGTATTCTTCATGAAAGTTTGTTTTAATAATAAAAGGGCAGATCATTTACGGTCTCTCTACAAGAGGAAAAACTCAACTAAAAGTTCATGAAAGTTACTTTTCAACAGGCCATGTTATGAACAAACATTTAACTTTTCATAGAAAACAGTAGGGAAGAGTGTCAATTACTTGGAATTCTGATAATATGTCCCCTGCTTGATTGCATCTGGCAATTCTTCTGGGAGAGATGATACAGATTTTGAGGAAATATGATCCGAACAAATTGCGGGATCCAAATAATGTGCAAGCTTATTAAAGACCTTGAACAGCTCCAGGTTGACAAAGCCACACATTCGAGCTGATTAGGCGTTGGAGTTCATAACTTTTTTTCAAGTGATTCTTTGCCTTCTAAGGGACAGTTAACTTTTCGCATTGCGTAACAATGAGACTTTCTATCTGCCTCTTCGGTAATCCTCCAGTTAGCGTCGGACAGTACTCCAAATGAAGCTCCCTAAGACGAGGAAAAACTGCATCTTCTTCGTTTCCATTGCATTCGGGGAACGACCACTGCTGCCACTCTAGCATATTGCGGAATACCAATTTTTCTAAGGATTTAAAGGGCTTGCACACAAAAGATCCATTAGAATAAAATTCATCACCTATGCTCGTAACCATAGGAAAGCGAATGATGTAAAGCGTTTTGAGCTCAGGTAACTGCCCAAGTGGTGGCAATACGCAACAATTTATGCAACCAGATAGACTTAGTGTCACCATATTAGAAAAGGAATGATGTCCTATCCAATCTGGAAATCTTGTACCTTTGTAACCCTGTATATTTAGGTGCTTTAGGTTTCTGTGTGGTTGAAGCCCGTCGAGTATTTCTTTTTCCTTTTGTGAATCCTCAGACAAGCCAGATGATGACAAACTCAGCTCTGTAAGGTATTCCTTAGACTTCAAATTGGCCTCTAAAACATCTCCGACATCAACAACATTTTCGATCCCAGAAATACTAAGTCCTCCTCGTATATGCTTGAGTTCTCTCAAGTCTTTAAGGTTTGAAGCACAATGTTTGCCCAGAACAACATTGGTTAAAGTCTGCAGGTCTTTCATATTACACATTCCCGCGGGCATCTCTTTTAGCTTAGTGCCTCTGGTGTCGAGATGACGCAATTTGATTAGGCTTCCCATGTTGGCTGGCAGCTTTGCAAGACTATTACAACCCAACAATAGTAGTGTTTGCAAGTTGAATAAAGTGCAAATCTCATCAGGTATCACGTTTAACCGAGTTGACGACAAATTCAAGTACCTCAAATGACTCAAATTGCCAATCGAACTAGGCAAGTCTGTGATTGGATACTGAGAAAGAGAAAGAACTCGCAAGTATCGGGCTCTTGGCAATAGTTCATCCAATAGTGACTTGTTCCAAATGAGCTCTTCACTAACCGTTGGGCACCCCAATGGCAGAAAGGTCCTCAAAAACTTTACTTCGGCTGAAATCACAACGTCCACAACACTGTCGATGTTTTGTTTCTCATATGACAAATGATGAACACAGTTGCTTCCAACACTAATCGAGTCATCATGTTCCAATCTCAAACAAAATTTCCCAGACACAAATTTAGCTAATTCATTCACAAGGTCATGGATGATGAAAAACGATGCATCGTGACTTGATTGTTGAAGCAATGATCTAGATATTAGAGTGTCGAAGCATTCTTCTCCAACATCTTCTATCCTTTTCCCTTTCTGAGGCAGCAATAAATCTTCGGCCATCCACAATAAGACTAAATTCTCTTTTGCAATTTTGTGTTTCTTAGGAAATATCGAACAATAGGCAAAACATCGTTTTAAATGAGGAGGTAAATAATGATAGCTTAACCATAAAGCAGGAAGAATGTTGCATTCCCTTTCAGAAAACTCCCATATGTTGCTGTTAAGTACGTTTTCCCATTTCTTCGGATTTAGTTCAGAGCGCAAGAGACCGCCGAGTGATTTCACTGCTAAAGGAAGACCATTACACTTTTTAACGATTTGTTTACCGATTCTTTCTAGCTCTGGATGCTCTTCTGAATCTACGTTGTTGAATGCATGCTTTACAAATAACAACCAACAATCTTCACTTGATATTGTCTCTAAGTGATAACTTGGAACGTTACTCATCTTTGATGCAGCAATTTCACTCCGAGTTGTCGTTACAACCCTGCTTCCATGAGCCCCAGATCCAAAAGGACTTCTTAGTGCATCCCAGTTATCATAATTCTCGTTCCAAATGTCATCAAGAACAAACAAGAACCTTTTGTTCTCCAAAGCCTTCTTCAATTTAACTTGAAGTTGATGCAAGTCCTTGCCATCATAAAGGTCTTCATGATCAAAATCGTCCACAATAACACTAGATTGGACAAGGGCTTTTTCATAAAGTGTTTTTGTTATTTTATGAACATCAAAGTCATCTGATACACTAACCCACACTTTGATGTCAAAATGCCCCTTCACTCTATCATCATTGAAAACGAGCTGGGCAAGGGTCGTCTTGCCGATTCCACCCATCCCCAGTATGGAAATCACGCTTACTTTATTACTGCACACGTTATCTGATAGCAAGAACTGAATGATAACATCTTTATCATGACTCCTGCCATAGATATCAGATTCTTCCACCAAAGGAGAAGCCAAAGATCTGGAAATCCTATTTGAACCGCCTTCTTTCAAACCAAGAAAGTCTTTTTGGCTTAAAATAAGTTCTAGTCTTTCCATTATCTCCGCTATCTCAGGTTCCACTTCAGCAGTGAATGAAGATGAAACGAGAGAAAGTACCTGGTTTGAATTTCTGCTGCTTCCAACTTCTCCATGTCTCAGCTTGCACGACAAAGCCTCGGTTTTGATCGCTTCCATTAGGTCCTCTAATTCATGAGTTACTTCCTTGAGCTCATCAAGCCACTCTTTCACAGTCGGGTTCCTGCTTTGCATCTCCTCAGCACTGTTGAGCACTGCATTAGCTGATAATAACATGATCTTTAGTTTCTTCAGCATCTTGCTGTTCAGCTTCTTTGCTCGGAAGAAGTCCACAACCTCTCGAGAAGCCATCCTTTCGAACAGCGTCTGAAACAAACCAGAGAGAAGTGCTCCACCCACCAATTCCAACGACATGTTCTCGTTCTCGTTCTCCTGAATACAAGAATGCGCGTTTCTGAACTTCAGATTACATCATAACGAAACAGATAACAAAACTAAATGCATCTAAAGCCAAAATTTAAAGGCATAGTGTTTAATCGTACCTCAGCATAAAACTTGTCTTTTCGCAAAATCCCTTTGCTCTCTCTGTGCCTCCAACTCCACCAAGCTGATGATCAACGAGGAGTCAAACAAATGTTTTGGGAGGGGGGGGGGGGGGGGACGAAAAAATTTTATTAGCAGTTTCCTCGGAGTTGCAATGTCTACTTTTCCTTTGTTCATGGCCCACCAGCAACTCTTTTGAGCGAGTGCATCACTTTCATTATCAGTTTTGATCTTGTCCAACATTTGAGGACCACAAAAATAAGTTGTTGTCATTTTTTTCATTTAGGGACTGAACTGCTAGTGGACTAAAGAAGAAGACTGTATTACGGAGCCTATAAGCGACATGATACGAATACGTATAGTTAAGTAAACCGCCAAGGTTGGATCCTAGAGTAATGCTCTCAATGTCGTTCAACTGTTCGAACTCTGAACCAACGAGCTATTATTGATGATTTTATATAATCTATTTCCGCTGTGTGCAGAGGCAATATTTGCTATGTTTCTTTGGATGATTGGATGCTGTTAGATTGTTTGTCTTCATTTCTGGTCTTTGTTTGTAAATGTACACATTTTGCAGTTAAGCTTTGGGTGCTGACTAATATTTCATTCTTATAAAAGCCAACATTTTAGTTTTTTTTTTTTTTTTTTTTAATTTTATAAAAGCCAACATTTTAGTTTTTCAAGCTGTATATTAAAAAAATTTTATGAAAAACTTGGCATAATCAGTTTTATGACTAATAGAAAACATTTCTAATAACCTAAAAAAAACAAAAACAAAAACAAAAAAAAGAAAAGAAAAGAAAAGAAAACATTTCTAAGAAAAGAAAAGGAAAAAAATAAAATAAAATAACACGGAGACAAACAACTAAAGGAAAGGACTGCTTGAAGACGAAAATCTTTCTACTAGTACATACTACATAGTATTTAGGGAAAATCTGTGCGACCGAAGAGGGAGAGAGAATAATAATAATTATAATTATACTATTTTTTATTAAAATAAAGGATTCAAACTTTATATTTGTTCGTATACGCAGACATATATGCAATCAAATGATCTCTCAATCTCTTATTTTTATTTTATTTTATTTATTTATCTTGCATTCGTATTGTCCAATTGGAAATAACAATTATTGTAACAACTCCTTTAACGACACCTGCAAGTTGACAACACGAGGGGCCCATTCGTCGGAAAAAAATAGAGAAGGAAAAGGAACATGACAAGAGGAGACGCCACAATAGAAGCTTTTGTGCAAGTGGAGACTTTCGCTTTTGAATTTTCTAAAAACAAAAAGATAGGGATAAAGAAAATATCTAATCATTGACAGGCACTATAAGAACAGTTAAAAGCTCCTTCCAACCAGGCTCCGGAAGGAATCAATCAGGGACCACTCTGAAAACATCGCATGGCAAATATATGGACTAAAATGAAAAACTTTTAAACTTCAATGATCAAAATGAATTTTAAATAAGATTTAGCATGTGTTTGACATTATATAATTCATATTTTAAAATTACAATCAAATTTTTATCTTTTTCTCTTAATCTCACTATTGACACAGTTTTATAACTCAAACTCTGAAAATCAATAACTTTTTATAAAATTTCGAGACGAAAGAAACAAGCTCCATATTGATTTTTTTTTTTTTTCAAACACATTTTAAATGTTTACACTTTTTAATTCCAACAATTCAAACATCTCAATAAACACACAATCAATACAAACCCAAATTCTACGATCTAAATCTTAACATCAAATGAATGCTAAATGTTCAGAAACAAGTCTTTGACCAGAGTTTTTAAAAGTTGCAATTTTGACTCTCTAACAACAAAGGTTGACTTTCCTAACTCCTGTTCGTTGGAATTTGTCTTTCAACAATCACTACACAAGAACAAATAATGAGAGTTGATGATAAATTTATAGGAAATATATATATATATATATATATAAAATATCTATATTTATATATGAAAGCTGAAACTATACAAAAATCATGTCACAAGTCCCACTAAGTCAGCCAACTGCGTAACAGCTAACAACAGACATATACAAAAGACACTTTAAACACTACTAAACTATACAATTTCTTTTTCTTTCTTTTTTGTATTCATGCAAGATTAAAAAGAGCAATAAAATTGGCAAACCTAAAGAAGAAAAAGTACGAGACAAGAAAAAAAGAAGATGCCAAATTAGAAATAGAGCAAAAAAATCATGGGTGAAGACATTTAACTACGGCATGATTCTGTGTTTGTTCCTTCTGATTTAGGTTGAAGCCGTCCACGTCCTTTTTTGATCATTTGAGATCCCCATTGTCAAAAACAAGGTTTCATCTCTTTTTACCATTGTTTTTCGAGAATAATTTCCTTCCGAAAAATCCAGAGCCCTTGGCAGATTTCTTCTCATTGGTATGGTTGCTCGAGTCCCTAGCAGCATCATGATCAATTGCAGGGCATTCCGGCTCATGCCTAATATCTCGCAATTGTCGGAGCAGTTCGAGTGCACTCACCTTGCCTCTGTCGGTGCCATTGATAGATATGCTCACAAGAGGAGGGACTATGCCCTCTTCCATGACCAACTCGCAATATTCAACGCGTTGAGAACACAAACAGAGGAGAATATCAACTGCATACTCTTGCTCCTCGGAACTTCCATTATCAAGTACTTCGGCAATTGAGGCAATGCATCCACTAGTTTCGGCAACTGAAGCCCTAGCCTCTTCAGCATTGCACAGGTTTTTCATCACACACAAACACTTTCCTACAAACTCTTGATTTCTAATCAAAGGGACCAATTTTGGGATGCACTCCAAGGATGCAATCTGTGAACAAATGTCATGGTTTGAGGACAAGTTGTACAAGACCTTAATGGCTTGTTCTCGGAAACCTCTGATTTGAGAGTCGAGGGCTCTTAGAATGTATGGAAGAGAACCAGATGCCAAGATCCTAGGCACACAATAGGCGTAACCAGACAAGATTTCCAGGATAGCAAAAACTTCATCTACTTCAGAATCAAGAAAGGATGCTAAAAGATCAAAAGCATCTTCACGTAGATAAGGTATTCCATCCCTGCATTAGGTGGCAAAAAGAACATAAATAGAAGCTAAAAGACTATATATAAAGATGCTTAAGATAAGACAAAACATTATCATGGACCGATACGGTCGTTATACAATACCATGGTAGAAACATCAATTAGCCCCCTCAAAAAAAAAAAAAAAAAAGAAAAGAAATCATTGAGCTCGTGCCAATAACTAGGAGCTTAACTCCTAGCAAATTATTCAACCCCCAAAAAAAAAAAAAAAAAAAAAAAAAAAAAGTCCTAGAAAAGGTTATAATACTTCAATTATTGTCTAACTTACATTTTAGCCTTTTCTTTCACAACTTGGTGACATATTAACTGCAAAAACCAAATTACCTGTTTTTAGTCACAAATGTTAACAGCAACTGAAACCCATCTCTCTGAGCTTTAATATCATTGGAGGCCCGTGCATCCCTTAAGAAGGTGATGAGTGGTTCGACAAAATTCTCAGAAGATAGAGAAAAACATGCTTTATCGTCGCAGTTCAAATGGCTTTTGACATCCTCGACAACCTTACACCGGGGTTCCCAGGAAAGCTCACCAAGTTTGGATAGAAATTCCAGATCTGTCTCAGCAATATCAGCATTGGATTGAAACCTATCGGAACTATTATCAGTCTGAACCAAGCTTAGGCCAATGTCTCCCTTAGTGCCAATGTCTCCCTTAGTGCCCGAACAATCGGAATTGAAACTAGCATCTAGGGATCCGAGTGATATGTTGCTGAAATCCATTGGCAGACGTAGATCATTCATCAAACTACCCAAGCTGGCAATGGATGTGGTGGAATCCCATGAGTGCAGTGCTTTTGTTTCCATACGTGGGTCAGAAAGCACGATCCGATTCTGCACACACCACCTTGATATCAACTCCTTCATGTCAATATTCGGAGTCAATGACATGTGTGCTAACTTAATATTGGTTTTCGGACACGTGTCATGACCCTCATCAAACCACCTTTGGATCCACATCCTTTCATACGACCGTCCGGAAGCAATGACCACAGGATCATACATCAGTCTGGAAGATATTGGACACCTAAATTCCTCAGGGGGTACAGCTCTCCTTAACATGTTGTCTTGAACCCCATACTGATTGTATCTAATTCGTGGTTCCATCTCACCAGATCGGTTATTTGCAGAACCATATCCAGAACTATGAAATGATGAGCCTTGATAACAAGGAGGGGAACTATCTGTTTGATCTGGCACAATTAACTTTCCATACTTCTTGAACAGATACAAAAAGTAGGTTAATATTTTCTTCTTTGTAACATCATTTTCACTGATTCTATCCAGCAACTTTTTAATCGCTCTTCTCTCTATTAGCATGGACTTGGACGACATGATCTGGAGTCTTGAAGTTGCAAGTTGAAATGCTTTAACTTCAGAATTTTCCATAGAATCTGATGCTGAAGAACCTTTCTGAAGCAATTCTCGCATAATCTTCCCAGCCTCATCTTCGTATGGATCCAGGATGAATGTTGCTGCCGTAAGATCCTCAACTATTTGAGAAATCTGCAGTTCACATATCATGTTAGCTCTGCAAAATTAACTTGAATGATGTGAAGACCCAAAAAAACAAAAAAACAAAAAAAAAAAAAAGGACAAATAAGATCAACGTCACTTCCAAATGATAAAAGCAGATATATTGCAGAACGTGGGAGGAAAAATCCACATGTTCATCTTTTCTTTACTGCAAACAATGCGATTAGTGTTTGATTTGAACTCGAAGAAAGCAATAACAAGTAGTGATGCAAGTTAAGCCATTGAACTGTGAACTATAAGTGTGACGCAACTGCGTCTCCAAGACTTGGTCAGCAAAAAAAGAAAAAAGAGAGAAGAAATAGACAAGAAAAAGGGATTAACCAACCTCGACAGCTAACATAACTGGAACCATATCTTGAATTTGGCATAAACTCTGCTCCAACAAGGTCCTTGACTTTGAAAATCTCGAAAGTATCACATCCCCAGTTACTGCCTGAGTAATTTAAAAGCACCATAAATTTTAGAATCAAAAGCCAGCAACAGAATCAATAACTGCAATAATAACATTTAAGTACATGATGAGGGAAGGATTGTCATTTTCCATGGCTCTATGTGGAAGCATGACAACCGATAGACAGTTTAACCATCACATTTTATCTTATGCCCATAAACCTTAATAATTTCTTTTTGTATTAATTTGTTCACATCCAGTTTAGGTTATCAATAGCATTCAATGAAAAGAAATCTAGCTACATCGACTATCTCTATGCAGAATCATCCAAATATACGCACCAGGTAGAGTTTACTAGACTCGCTGCAATACTGGAGAAGTAGATTAGCTTTCTCAATAGCCCTGTTTAACGTGCACAAAGCCTGTATTCCTGTTGAGCATCGAGGTCTTGCTGCTTCAATTTCTGGAAAAATCCTTGAGATTCTATCGACTAATTTCTTAAGTTCTGTGCACATCAGATGATGAACCTGTGATCATGAATTACAATAGTTACAATTTTATAATGATAGCTAAGTAAATAAAGCATACAACAAAGGGGGGGAAAAAAAAAAAAAGAGGTCGCCGATATTACTTACTAAACAAATATAGAAATACATTTGTCATCAGGTCTCACTCTATCTTGTTGAGCAAATTTTAGAATAAGATTCTAAAGCATCTCTCTCTCAAATAAATGTACACTCAAAGTCAAAACATTCAAACTGACAACAAAAGAATGCAACACAATTGTACCTTAAAAGTGCGAACATTGTTCGCCGCCTCCTGAGCATCAACAACATCAGTCCCCATTCAAAATGGAATTGTGGTGTACTCTGAGCATTCAAAAAGACAAAGGGGAAATCCATGGTTAATTTCATGTGTTTCTAAAATGAAATCCACATTACCAAAAGAATCTAATATTTTCGCACATTTAAACAAACCTTCCCAAGATGGGAATGAACTACCGAGCAAGATGCAAAAAGTAGAACACTATTCTTGACATTAAAGCATTAATTAGCAAATGACAAGCTGCAAGTATCAAACATCTACCAAAGAAACACATCTGATAAAAACAGGTAAAAGGAATATCTTACTATCAGCACTGAGATCACAACTACCAGCTGATTGAAACCTCGTACCGGCAACTAATAGTGAACATAGCAAAACTAAACCATGATTGACTTGTAACATTCATTGTAATAGACCACGTTCAACTTCTTCAACTTGGACCTTATCATGACTCATTTTGGACCCTATTGCCACGTTCACTCTTACATCTTCATACATCTGAACTGAAAAAATTGTGTCCGAAAAAATCCATTCACATGTAAATTTTATGGTTGCCCAACATTTATTATGGAGTAGCCAATATTCTTAAATTGAGCTAGACCCCGTCAAAACACTTATGGACCATGGGCTATTAAAGTCATATACTTGCTCGGTCTTGGACCATATTTTAATAAAACTAATAATCAAATTTCTTCTAACCCTTCAAATTTTTTTTATTTCTTAAAATATCCACGCGACATAGACTAAAGTATCTCAAAAAATCTTTACCAAGTCTACACTTACTAGAACTACCACGACAAAATAAATAAATAAATAAATGAATAAATGAATGAAAAAAAAAAAAGAAAAAGAAAAAAAAAAGAGAGAGACTTACCCTTTAGCAAATAGCAGAATTATGATTAAAAAAAAATATCCTTCTTTCCTTCTTCAATTTCTATTCTGATCAGATTTAAACCACTAGAACTCCATCATTGAGCAACTCCAGAACTAAATTCTAAAGCCAAAAAGATGTTTGTGTTCTGCTCAATACACCATCCGAGAGACTATAATCCATAAAGTGCTCCTAAACCAGAAGAATTTTTCCCAAAAATAAATTGTCAAAATCTCAAGCAGAAAGTCGAGTCCTCACAGTATCTTCCCGTGCAGCCCTCCCGTAGATGAGCAAAGCAAAGAGAAAACAGTGGTTCCAGAGAAACTTCGCAGCAAAGCAAAACCCAGTTCTCAAACTCATAATACTCCTTCCGCTCATCAAAATCAAGGCTTGTTCTTCACAGATGATGGAAAATTCCCATGGACGAAAGCAAAAGGAAAACCAAGAGAGAAACCCAGAAAGCAAAAAAAGAAAGAAAAGCTTCTTCCGTGACTCTTCCACCAAGAAAAGTAGAACCTACGGGGCCCAAAAGCAGAGACAGACTCAGCGAGAAGATTTTAAGGGAAACTCGAAACAAGTTGAAGTCTTTCTTCTTCCACTCGAAAGCGTTTTCTGATAGCTAAAGGACCAAAGAAGACACGCAAAAATTATATCTATGAGAGTGAAAGAGAGGAGAGAGAGAGAGGAGAGAGAAAGAGAGAGCGTCAACCCGTATCTGGTTTCGGTCTATGCTTCACCCAAGAGAGAGAGAAGAGAGAGAGAGTGCCTAAAAAGGGTAGAGATAAATAAGTAAGAACTATTATTGGTATTTTTACGGGGGGTCTTTAATTATAAAGTCACATGGCTGTTATGGCTGTGATGATTCTACACCGTGCACATAGTGATGAAAAGTGGGGACTTTTTGGGGTCCGCGTGGTCCGAACTTGGCCGTGGTGAAGTGGGCTGTGATGGTAAATAAGGTGAACGCCTGGTGATGGTGACCGGGGCACTAACAAAAGCGCTGACATCTTCCTTTGCGCAGACTATCTTGAACGGACATTTAACTCTCTGAAAAATTCTGAAAATTCCATTTTCTAAAAAATCTGAAAATTCCAATTTTCTGAATTGGAACTCTCTCTTTTTTTTATTTTTTGTTTTTTTTTTTTTGGAGTTTCCTTCTTCTTCTTCTTCTTTTTTTTTTTTTTTTTTTTAATGATACAAAATATAAAGGTCAAAAGTCGAGCGTATCATGGCTGAGGAGTAAAGCACAACAAAAACTATTTGCTAAATAAATGCCAATTTGACTAGCCAAAAATTAAAATAAAAATAAAATGTCAATTTCTTGGCTGCTTCGATGTAATTATGTGGAGGTGGTGGTAGAGTTTATTTTGTCCGATTAGTAAAGTAAAACAAAATTTCTTGGTGTTTTGAGCGACGAATAAATTTTAAAAAAAAATCAAAAGTTTTTTTTTAATTTTTTTTAATTTTTTATGAATAAAGATGAAAACAAAAGTTGTTGGTAGTTGTAGACTTGTAGTAGAAGAAGTAGCGTATTGAAATAATGTTCACAGACGGTTTGATATTTCCAACAAGTGATGATTCTTGTGTATGTTCTAAGGATGAGGTGGCCCATTTGCTGAATCCTACTTATCTTTACTTTGCTTTTCTTTTTTGTTGGAATAATTGGTTTGGTATACTTTTTTTTTTTTTTTTTTTCAGGGAATGGTATACTTTTTTTTTTTTTTTTTTTTTGTGGTGATCTATTTTTGCATTTGGGTAGCCATACGAACAGCGAGCAGTACCTTTGAAAGCGATGAAATGAGAGTGACATGTATGGGGTCTACCTGAAAACTTAGGGCAATTAGCAAAGATTATTATTATTTATTTCTTTTTCCTGAAAACCAGCAAGGTATCAAAAAAATATAAAAATAAATAAATAAACTCGAGCCTAATCCAAGCCGTCAGCCCCACTACTCCGATCTTTCCTCTGCTAGTGTGTCTCTTCTTCATACTTCATTTCCTGTCCCTGTAAAATTATTATGACACGTATTTATTAGATTATATATTTTTATGTTTATTTATTACTTATTTTTTATTATTATTAGGTTTTCTTTTTTTCAACGGTTAACAAAATATTAATTTTTTTTATTATTTTTTAAGTTAGTCAATATAAATATCTCTTAATGTATTATTTTGATTCATTGATTGGAATAAGAAATACTAACTTTCTCTTGTTCCCAAATTGATTTTTTGTTTTCTACCTAGTTTCAGAGCCATCATCTTATGGATTTTTTTAATTTTGTTGAAGAATATTTGTTTTCTGCAAAAGCTTTTGCTTATCAAATTCCTCATTGATTTCTGCTAGGGGGCACCGCTAACCGTACACGTCCATACAACCACCATCCGTGCATGTGTTTGTGCAAGAATGTCGCCGCCATCCGTACAAGAGCGTCGCTTTTTCCAAATCGTTGTACAATCGATCTTTACTTCTATTTGCTCGCTTCCGCATGTTTAGATTGTTTTTTGGTTTGATTTTGCATTGCAGTGTTGTTCTTTCTTGTTTGGTGATTATTGCCTCCTCCTTCATCGAAATTGGTAATCAATAGTGGGCATACAGGCCACTTCAACCAAATCCTGCAATAGTAACACCGTCGTTAGATCCATTTATGTTCGAGTAGTTTCAGAAATTTATTGTCACATAGTCACAAGCTAAGTCTGTCTTCTCTCATATAAGTTTGTTATCCTCTAGTCATTCAGGCATATCTTCCTCCTTGTGGGTCTTAGATTTTAGAACTTCTCATCATGTGTCTCATAATCTATTATCTTTTGTTTCTTTCTCTCTTAATTCATCCATGTCAGTTATGACTGCTAATGGTACTCCTATGCCATTAGTAGGCATTGGTTCGATTGTCACACCTTATATGTCTCTTTCTAATGTTTATCACATTCCTAGTTTTACTTTAAATCTTATCTCTGTTAGTCAATTGTTTGAGTTGGGATACTTAGTCTATTTTTCTTCATCCACTTGTTACATGCATAATCCTCAATCTGAGAAGCTGATTGGAAAAGGCCATAGGTAAGGGGGATTCTATGTTTTGGATGAGTTCAAAGTACCAGAAGTTACAGTTTCTAATGTGGACTTGTCATCTTTTCATCTGAGTCATTCGTCTTTTGATTTTTATTTATGACACTCTCATCTTAGTCACGTTTCAGCATCTTGTGAAATTATTTTTTTGTCCTTATTTTTAAACTGAAACTATATATAAGTGGATAGAATAGTTTTTGTATCATTTTTTTATTTTCTTTATTTTTTTTTTCCCTACCAAACAACCAAAAGAAAAGCGATAAAATCCTCTTTGTCATTTCAATTTCAATCTTTTATAAGTTTTTCTTGCCGTCCTATTCTGTTTCCTTCTTATCAAAAGGAGTGCAAGGGATAAGTGCAGTATTTTTTCTGCAGTATTTTTTCCGCAAGATATCGTGAAAATTTTGTAAACATTGACTTTCTTATTGAAATATCGATGTTCGTGAAAACCACTGTGTCATATGAGAAAATTTTAGAAAATTCCAATAAAATTTCAGTACAATATTTATTATTTTCATTTTTAAGTGTGTGTTTGGTTGGTTAATTTGAGTTGAAATATTTTAGTTATATTAGTAAATTTTTTTGAATTTTTAGAAAAGGTAAAAAATTTTTTAGAAAAAAAGACAAAAACTTTTTAGGAAAAAAACAAAAAAACAGTACGGCTAGAGTTGGATTGAACTAATGAAGCAAACAAACATTAAATATGTTCAAACCCATGTACATGCTATCCATGTATATCTTGATACCAATATCCATTAAATCAAAATTTTATTTTAAATACTTTCCAATCTCCTAAAAACTATTTTTTTTATAATCTCAATCCGTACAAAACTACGAATGTAATTTCACCTGCATTAGTATTAATAATATAAGTATTTTCAATCACTCTATTTATTTTAGTATCATCATTTTTTACCATGCATATTTATCTTTATATTTTGATGGATAGTTTTATCTAATTTATTTATTAGTACTCATCTTATTTTAGAGTTTCTTAAAAGTTTAACTTAAAATTTTATTTATTAACATAAATTTTCATGAATTTTATAAAGTTTGCATCAAATTCACCCTACATTGATATTTTCATAAAATCCATACATCGGAATTTTCACTCACATTAATATTGAACAATACTATAATAAGGTGTTTGACACACCAACTCAAGTTATCAAACTCTAATAGTTTTTTATATTTTTTTAATAGTCAACTCAGTTTCGTTATTTATAACTCAAATTTGAAGTTAAAAATCCAAACATTAAAAGTTCGTAAATTTGCTATTATAAGTCCAAATGAGTTGATTTATGTTTTAATTATTGCATAGACTTTCAAGACGAATTAAATAAGATCTATTTTGATAATTTTTTTAACATGTTTTAAGTTTTTACACTTAAAAAACGTATGAATTTATTTATTGAATGTAGTTTATTTGAAACAAGATATTATATATAATATCATAGTATAGGAATACAACACTTTCAAATATAGAAAATTTTCTGACTAGAATAAGATACATAGTACAAAAAGTAAACATTAAATAACAAGGTTTTTTTTTTTTTTTTTAATGTAAGTAACAAGGTATTCAAGCAGCCTTGTTTCATACCCAAAAAAGAAGCCAGCCAGGTTAAAAACACTAGAACAAAAATTTAATTATGGTCGGTCAAAAATAGTTAAAAATTTATATTTACGAATCAACGTCGTTTCGAGTGATATTAAAAATAAAAAGAGAGATAGCGAGAGAAAGAAAAAGACCTTGTTAACAACTGTTCTTGACCGTTATCAACTAGAGAAAACAACTTTTGTGTAAAATAGGCCAGCACGTTTCAATAACAACTAAAATGTTGAAAAATCTTAATTCTCCTTTTTCTTCAGTAAAAAATTAAAAAAAAACAATAATGTCCATCCATAATACTTTGGGGTTCCATGAATTTCTCCGAAACTCATATCGTGAAAGAAGATATTAAACTATTCATTGTAAACAACATCATTTGTTCGTAGTTGTTCAACTAATTTGCTCTTTTCAGTTGGTCTATATATTCAAAACAATCTTGGCCCACGATAGCATATATGATCCAAAAGCAGCTTGTGCAAGTTATATACGACAAAACCATACTACAGTTAAAACCCCTATATATATATAGGTCCAAAAAAAGGGCTGATCTGCTATACGTATGGAGTTCGGCAAATAAAACAAAATGTAGATTGTAGAAAACCCACTTGTTCAAAGTCAAGTCCCCTTCAAATCCAATTACATATCTAGTTGGGTTTTCATTTGTGTCTCTCAATTTATATATATATATATATATATATATTTATATATATGTAGGTATGTATTTGTATGTTTGTTTCTAAATAATTGCTTCATATCTTTTCCAATCGAACTCCTATGAACCACAAACCTTTTATCACTTATAACTATCTCATGAACTCACTTAGCTTTCCATGCAAAAAAAGATGATCAGCACTCAAAGTTTTGAGCTCCGAACATGACAAGAAACAAGTTAGATATATCCATTATATCTAAATTTTTTTTTGTTAAACCTATAGAGCAAACTAAGAGCCACACGCTTTATAGAGAAGTGGTATGTTAATATTTTATGGTTATTAAAAAGTTTAGGGGGCAACTATTGTTAACATACCTCTAATTGTTATTAAATTCAGATATTGATAAGAATGTTTGTAAAAACTCTACGAACATATTCTACCTCTTAACAAGGAACGTTTATATATACTTGTCTATATATATGTGACAAGAAACAAGGTAGATATATATATATATATTATATTTTTCTATTTTTATCTATATAGCGAGCTTAGAGCCACACGCTTGTAAAGAAAAATTTGATTGGTATGTTGGCTTTTTATGGTTATTAGAAATCTAGGAGGCGACCATTATTAGCTTATCCATAGATATTATCAAAAGGGTTCTCTATACGTTGACAGTAATGTTTGCTGAAAATCCTACAGATAAATCCTATCTATTGACAAGGAGCGCGTGTATTTATATATACTCTGTATATGTAAATGCATGTAAATATGTAAATGCTTGTGATTAAGGAAAACAAAATCACCGAAAGGGAAGCGGCTTCAGATTCCGCTTGCAAATTTCAGCAGTATATGTATGTCCTTTTAATTTGTTTTGTTCAAAGGTTCCTTTTTCAAAAACAAAAGTGGTCCGTCATGATCAAATTAACAAAAGTGGTTCGTCATGCTCAAATTATGTGGACTATGAACCAAGCTGAAACATTAGGCTTTATTAGACATTTTAAGGAAAAGATCGTATTGGAGATGAAATCATATATACATATGTATATATATATAAACACAATTTGAACTGCCGGAGTAATAAAAACAAAAGGAATCAATCTTGAGCACTACTTTTATGTATGGAGTAGACCCTCATGAGGTGACAAGGATTCGAAATATAAGTTAGATTTTGTACTACAAGGACGACTCGTAGTACAGATTCCCCATACACTTTCCCAAAAGTCTCTTTAACTCAATCATATCAAAATCTCCAAAGCTTTGCCTCATTTCTACTCCTAGGGAAACAAGTTAAACAGCCACGTAAAGAAATTAATCATGTCAACAACAGTCGCTCTGAATATTGAGTGTGTGGAGTTTAATTATTATCCCAACGTTAAGTCAGTTTGCAGTTCATCATGAAAATGGATTTTCTAGCTTGTTAATTTGTAAGCTTCCTCTTTGTGTTACCGTGAATATCTATCCAGCGAGATAGAAAGTTGACATATATATATATATCAATTATAATAGTGGGAAATCACTGTAGATTTTGTGTGCGTTTATTTTTTTATTTTGTTTTTTCAGGAATGAGCTGCAGAAATATGAAGTTTAAATATTATTCTAACGTAAATATTATCATTGTGAAAATGGATTTTCTAGCTTGTTAATTTGTATATCTCTAGAGCGACAGAAAATTGACATATCTCTCATATATTAAGCTTAAAATCATTGTAAATTTTGTGTGCGTTTAGTTGTTTTGTTTTGGTTTGGTTTTTTATGAGCGAGCTGTTGAAATATGAAGTTTAAGGTACAGGAAAAGTAGCATGATCTCATATGTCAGATATGGAAACAACTTTAGCAGGATTTTTGACAGCATAAAACCATCTTAATAAGAATACTATTTCTTGTGCTGAAGCTAATCTGGTAAGAACTAATGAAGCGAATATTCCAGACTAAGCAGAGATATAATTAATTAGCCAATGGTCAGCTAATTGAAAGATGAAATTCAGTTTAGTGAGCTTATTTTTTATTTTTTATTATTTTTGGGAAGCATTATGTGGATTCTTGCTGATGAGAAACAATAATTAATGTGAAAAAAAAATTAAATAAACAAATGCAATTGGAAAAAGGGTATCACTCACAAGAGTGCCTAGTCTAAGCAACTTGCTAGGTAAGCAACAATAATTATGTGCGTCTTTTTGGATTATGATGCAGGTCAAATAAGATATCTTGTTTTTGATCCGGTTAGTTAAAAATTATATATCTCTCTTCATGTTGTGTTTCTTTAACATATCTCATTCTTTTCTATTCCCACTAGTTCTCATAATGCGACCAAGTCTGATATCATACATATTGATCCTTTCACTCTTGACATTAACACACTCCCACAAATTGTTCACAAGCACATTCTTCAATTTCAGATAATGTTTCTTACAGAGTTCCCATTGATAACTCAGCAATTCTAGTACTCTGGCTCCTAATACTACCATTGCTCATTCTCCTCCTACAGCTTCCCAATCACCTCCTGAGACTGCGGCTCCTCCTCCTCCTCCTATTTGTCACTCTACATGCCAAGCTACCAGATTTTGCTTACTCTTGTTATTCTAGCTCTTTCTCTTCTTTTTTAGCTTCCATTCATCGTCTTTCTAAGTCATTGTTTTACAGAGAGGTTGTTTGTGATCCACTTTGGTAGGATGCTATGGCTGAGGAAATTACTGATTTGCATCAGACATATACATTGGACTTGATACCTTTACCACTAGGTAAATGAGCAATTGGTTCTCATTGGGTCTATAAAATCAAAACCAAATTTGATGGATCTATTAAAAGATACAAAGCTCGACTTATTATTAATGGTTACTCTCAGGAGTAGGGTATGGATTATGAAGAGACTTTTGCCTCAGTTGTAAAATGACTATTGTTTACACTCTCATTGCAGTTGCCTCTGTTTCTCAATGGCACATATCTCAAATGGATGTTAAAAATGCATTTCTGAATGGTGATCTTCGTGAAGAAGTTTACAAGGTATCTCCTCTTGGTATTTCTCATCAATCGGGTGAAGTCTGCTGGCTCATAAAAGTCCTTTATGGTCTCAAACAGGCACCCCGAGCTTGGTTTGAGAAGTTTTCTATGGTAATTACTTTGCTTGGCTTTCACTCTAGTCATCATGATTCAGCTTTGTTTGTCAAATGTACTGATACGGGTCGTATCCTACTGTCTTTATATGTTGATAATATAATTATTACTGGTGATGATGTTGACGGGATTGTAGCACTAAAGATTAACTTAGCTCATTATTTTGCCATGGAAGATCTAGGCTTACTATGTTATTTTCTGGGCATTGACGTCGCCTATTCTTTAAAAAGTTATCTTTTCTCCCAATTAAAATGTATAGCTAATATATTTGAGCACGCACGTCTTACTGATAATAAGATTGTTGATACAACTCTTGAGACTAATGCTCGGTAGTCTCCTTGGTCCTCCTTTGCCGAATCCTAGTTTATATAATACTATTGTTAGCAGCTTAGTTTATCTCACTATCACTCGACCAGATATTGCACATGTGATTCATATAGTTAGCAAGTTTGTCACTGCACCTACTATAGTTCATTGAGCTACAGTTCTTTGCATTTTGAGGCATATTCAGGGCACTCAATCTCAAAGTCTTTAACTTCCATCTACTTCATCCTTAGAGCTACGTGCTTACTCTGATGCTGATTGGACTAGTAATCCGACAGATCGCAAGTCCACCACTGGTTTCTGTATCTTTTTGAACTACTCTCTTGTTTCTTAAAAGCGTAAAAAGCAAGATGTTCTTTCTTGATCATTCACCGAAGCAAAATATCGTGCCATGGCTTCTAATACTTGTGAGATAGTTTGGTTACATCGGTTGCTTGCAGATATGTGTGTTTTTCTTCATCGACCAACTCCCTTATATTGTGATAGTCAGAGTGCTATTCAGATTACCTGCAATTTAGTATTCCATAAGTAGACCAAACATATTGAGATTGATTCTCATGTCACTCGACATCACTATCATCTTGGCACCATCACATTGCTTTTCATTTCTTCTTCCATACAAATTGTTGACATGTTCACCAAGACGCTTTCTGCTTTGCGTTTCCATTTCTTATTTGGCAAACTCTCAATGCTATTTGCAGTAACATCGTGAGTTTAAGGGGGATGTTAGATTATGTAGTTTTATATTTATTTATTATTTGTTTTATGTTATTACTTGGTTTCTTTCTTTTCAACAATTAATGGTAAATTTATCTTTTTTTTAAATAAAATTTTCAAGTTGGCCTATATAAACCTCTCCTGATGTTTTATTTTGATTCATTAATTGGAATAAGAAACTCATGCTTTCTCTCATTCCAAATTGGTTCTTAGTTTTCTACAGTATTTAACTAATAACACGATATTTTAGTTGATATTATATGATATTATAATTATAAAACATCTTTAATTAACGCATGATGATATTATTAAAGAGACAAAAATATGATAAGAATAACGAGGCACATCAGTCGAGTTCCCTCGGTCCCTCCCCATTAGCCGTTTGGTTATTATCATTAATAGCAACAATCATTTTCATTAATTTTTCTCTAACATGTTATAAGTTAGAATAATTCAACAACGATTGTTATATTTTCTATTCATATGACGTATTTCTGTTCCTTTCTTCAACTTTACCCACATATTTATTATTTGAGAAATACCTATAACACCCTTATGTTCAGCCTAAATGGTATTTTTACACCTTTTATTATACAAATTTCCAAAAACATCCACTGTATTCGTAAATCAATTACAAAATACTTCTGAAATGATCACATTTTTTAAAATACCAAGACTATATCTCTCTTAATATATGCTAATATTACTTTGATATAAATTAACAAAAAATAAATAATATGATTTTAAAATGATCAAAATTCTAAAAGTCTTTATGACAAAAAAAAAATTAAAAGAATAAGATTTATTCTATATATTATTTTAGTTTTAATTAATGTTTAAAACTGATAGATTGTGAAAGATAATCTTTTAAAAATTTAATCGCTTCTGTGAGTGTGATATTACGAACACCTATGATATTTGAGTACTATATTTGTATAATAAGAAGGGGGAAAATGAGATTTAGGCTAAATATAATAGATGTTTTGAATCTTTTCCCTTCTCATAAAATATTTAATCACCTATTAGTTATAACAACTCAAACAATTATTATTGTATAATTCTTCAAAAGCAATATTGGTAAGCTCATTATTCGTTATTTCTTATGTCTTATTTTAGAATTTATCATTCCTTACGACGTATTTCCTCTATTATTGCAAGTAGTTTTTTTGAAATGAACTTGTACTTACAAAATTTGCTAGAAATGAAATTACTATTAGAACATGCCTTAACAACACATATACCATGTCAATAAAATTGTGTATGTTGTTTTCACAACGAAAGAATGACGGGATGCTTCGATTAAAATAACGACATTTCGATGTGCAAGGCAAGGTCATGTGTAAACGACTAGTCGTTTCAATTTAAGGATATTGGAAGGAAACAGGTAGGTCGCTTTTCATATGAAAAGCAACAATATGTTGTACTCATATGTTCTCGTTGCTGGGAACGACATAAGAGAAAACTGCAAATTGTTTATAGGATAGCTAGAGACATGCCGTTTCTTTGAAAACATCACATGTAGTTTTAAGATCTATTGACATAGGAATGAAAACATGGTAGAAATCCTATAATTAAGGGCAAATTTGGGGTCACGTTTCAAAACGGTGTTTCGAAGGTTGGAGATGGTATGAATTTGAAAATGTATATTTGGTGAAAATGAACTATATAGGGTGAAAAAGTGTAAAAGTGAAACATGTTCAGAAAAAAAATTAACAATATGGATATAGTTTCGTTCCTCTCGAAAATCCTATATAAAAAACAATCATCTCATTATGACTTAAAATGATAAAGTTATAGAGTTTTAAAGTATGAGTTTTTTTTTTTTAAATGTTTGAAAATGTAAATAGTAAATTTGGTCCAAAAGGACAAAAAAATGTGTTTGAAAACACTTTTCCAAACATTGACCCCAAATGGGACCTAATGCTATCCCATCTCATCCTTGACCCTCAAAATCATCCCCATTCTTGCTTAAAGAAAAATGGAATTGGTTAAGGGTTTTTTATTAAATACTTGTCGCTCTATTAATAGTTTTACATTTCAAATTACTAATATCTAAAAATAATTTAAAATTTCATTATCTATTCAGACCGAATTTAATGATTACACGAGTTCTTAACAATAAAGTTGTAGAAGAGGTCTCATTGGATCATAACAAAGTCTTAAAACTAAAGTAAATGAAAACAAACCCCAAGACGACGACATGTTTATCAATATTAGAAAACAATAGTAGTCAACATGTCCAGAACGCAACTTATTGTCGTTGAAAAACAACATAACATTTCTTCATGCTAGTATAGCTCATGCGCTTTACCAGTTAGCCCAAAACTAACAACGAAGACCATGTCTAGTACTTGTGTGTGTATATGTATGTATATATAAGCACGAATGTACTTTTCGTTCTCCTTTCGGTGATTGTCATGTGACAGTCATATCATTGTCACGTGATTGCCTAATAAACACCTCGTAGCATTTTTTTTTGGTCTATTCCGTGCGCACACGAAACGCATGCAATACAACGTGTAAAAGGAAAAGCGCCGATTTGCAGAATGGTGTCGGTCTCAACCTTGAACAAACAAAGCCGCAAAAACGACAAGTCAGGCGAAATAACAAACAACAATGCAACAGCAACTACTGAACGACAGTGAGATGGAAGAGAATAGCTATCCTCTGCGTCATGTCTAATACGACAAACGCTTTACTTTCTGGAATATGAACGTAGCACAAGTGTAGCTGCTAATTCTTTTGACTAGAAAAACGACATTTCAACTCTTATAATCAACTCGCTTGCTTTTTTTTTTTTTTTTAATGCAAAACGACATCCAGCAAAATACTAGATGTCGTTAATTTTCCCAAAAAAAAAAAAAAAAAGACATTTTTTGTGGGGGAAAAAACGTATTCCAGAAAACGGAATCCAGTTAATTTCATGAAGCAATACATATTGTCAACCGCACATGGCTAATATTTGTTATTAATACAAGTGCACTGCGTGGAATTTCCCCTTATTTTTTTGGTCCTTAAAAAGGTAATGTGTCGTTTACTATGTTCAGACCCAGGTTTGAAAGATCAACGTTTTCACCAAATATCGACTGAAATTTTATTTTTAACTTTAATGTTATGCTTGGTGCGGTAGAAAAGAGGAAGTCAACATGAATTCAAGTATAATTATGGTAAAAATGTTATTTAATTCTTTTTTCTTTGAAAGGAAATTTTATTAAATTCATTAAGAAGATATAAAAATATTAAACATAAAAACCTCGTATTATATGAGACCAAACATTTCAACAAGAATGGATCCACCCGTAAAATATGACGAGACTCAAAGGGAAAGATGTATGTTTGAGGCCCGATAATAGGAATATATCTCGGCTTAAAGGGAAAGACGTATTTTCGAGCACATATAACGCTCTTTTTGACAAAATCCCAAAAACTAATGGATTTTCCCAATCAATTGAGGGCCAAAACTCAGTAGGACTAGGGTCATACTAACTCCGCATAAAAGTAACTCTAGCAGGACCAAAATACCGTCTGGACTCAGATCGACGGATAAACAACTAACTCGGAAGGTGAAGAAATCACCTTCGTTATTATAAGCAACAAAAAGAAATAAACATCCAAAGAAAAGACGACGAAAACATCGTTATTATTAGACACAAACTTACATACCAAAAAAAAAAAAAAAAAAAACACCCATTCACATAGAAAGGGTTTTTGCCGACAAAACAAACCATATCATCAACAGAAACTAGGTTGCCGAAACTGAGCTGTTGTAGGACCTCCCCGGCGTGTGACGACCACGCACTATCACCAACTATCTCATTCCTAGCTTACTCCTTCCCACAACATCCATCCTCCTGTCACGGGTTTGCATCTGTCAAGACTCTCACCATATGATTCTCACCTTCATCTCTAGGACCAGAAAACTAGAGACAGATCAAATGTCATCATTGGAATTCAACCCCAAGTGAGAAAAATGATAGAAAAACCCTAACCCTCACATATTAGAGAGAGAGCAGAAAGAGAGAGAAAAGGAAAGTTCCTTTCTTTCTTTAACCAAATTAAAAACAATGCTATTTATTTACTTCTTTTTCAATATTTTGTTTTGAGAAAACTCAACAAATGTCTTTATAAATTTTTTGTATTGGTTTTTTTCTTTTTCAATTTCATTTTATTCTCCTTTGTAATTTATTGCTTTATCAAAAGACAAATTATATATTGAGTAATTGACTTAAATAATCCCTGAAATCTTTACAAGATGACTAATTGGTTCATGTTTTTTAAAATTTTGATCGAGACGACCCTTAACTCTTAAAACGTTGGTAATTACAGTCATTTTCATTCAAAACCGTTAAATTTCTAACGGAAGAGATCACGTGACAGACATATAACATATATGTTAAAGGGTATTTCAGTAATCTAATATTAAATTATATTTTTTTAAAAAAAACCATTTGATTATTGCAAAGAAAAAGAGAAACTCAGATCTGGGATTTGTTAGGATGAACTACAGATTTGAGTGGCGCGCCGCCGCCACCCCAATTTGATAACACCAAAGAAGGAGAAGCGGTGATTGACGAAGGCGGCGAGGAGATCAGCGACAAGTTCTAGGGAATCCAGATCGCGTAGCAAATTATACCTGCCGTACATTTTCATTCGCACTAGTGAGATCAAATTTGAGAGCCGCCGTCGCCCCAGTTCGACGACGCCAGAGAAAGAGAAGGCAGCGATTGAAGAAAGCGGCAAGGAGATCAACGATGAGTTCAAGGGAATCCAGATCGTGTACCGGATTGTACCTACCGTATGTTCTCATCCATGCCAATGAGATCAAGAGAAAGGAGAGAGAAGTGAAGATCTACATCCAAGAATGTCCGTTCGGCGCCTCCAACAATGGCGACGATGGTGGCAGCGGCGGCGGCTGATTTAATTTGTGGTTCGAATCCCTCTGCCAAATCCCCAAGCTAAATCTATGTTGTAGGCTTATAAGTCTCAGATTAGGGGAGGTTTCAACTCCATTTCCATTGCAAAAAATGGCGTATTTGGCTATGAATGTGATGAACCCAAGAAATTTGGGTGTCTGTCCGATGGGACTTAGAGCCGTTGTTATGCTTGGAGTCTGACAGCATCGGCGACCTCCTACCAATGCTTCTGTCGGAGGTTGCCGTGCACGAGCTCCAAGAATCACCGAAGAGGAGTTTGCATTTCTCAGTTTTTGTTTTTGTTTTTGTATTTTGTTTAATGTTATTGGTGTGATTTATTGTTTTCAACGAGGGTATTTTTGTCTTTTAATGGTTAATTGAGCTCATGTGTTGGGTCACGTTACCTCTTCTATTAAAAACTTAATGATTTTGAACGGAAAGAACTATAATTGTTAATATTTTAAAATTTAAAAGTCGTCTCGGTTAAAATAAAAAAAAACAAAAACAAAATCATCATTTTGTAAAGAGTTCAGGAACCATTTAAGCCAACTATTCTTATATGTTTAACATCATCGAAAATGGAAATTTTTGTTTTGTAGTGGAGGTCCCTCAATTTTTGCCCTAAATGGAGAATGGAAATATAGTGTGTTTGGTAAGAAGGAAGAAAGGAGAAAAAAAGAAAATAGAATGACAAAAATGGAGTGGGATCCATCAATTTTTATATCTCAAAAACTAGGCCACTTAATGTTACATGAAATTATTTTTTGTCCTTATTTTTAAACTGAAATAATATATGAAATAATATATAAATGGATATAAATGTAATTATACTACCTTTTATTTTATTTTATTTTTTTTAACCAAACAACCAAAAGAAAAACTATAAAATCCTTCTTATCATTCCAATTTTCAATCTTTTATAAGTTTTTCTTGCCATCCTATTTTGTTTCCTTCTTATCAAAAGGAATGTAAGGGATAAGTGCATTAATTTTTTTTTTTTTTTTTGCAGTATTTTTTCCGCAGGATATTGTGAAAATTTTGTAAACATTAACATTCTTATTGAAACATCGATGTCGTGAAAACCACTCTGTCATGAGAAAATTTTAGAAAATTCCAATAAAATTTCAGTGCAATATTTATTTATTTTCATTTTTAAATGTGTTCAAAACCATTTACATGCTATCCATGTATATCTTGATACCAATATCCATTAAATCAAAATTTTATTTTAAATACTTTTGAATTTCCTAAAAACTAGTTTTTGTTATATTCTCAATCCGTTCAAAACTACGATTGTAATTTCACTTGCATTTGTATTAAGTTGAATAACATAAGTATTTTCAATCACTCTATTTATTTTAGTATCATCATTTTTTACCATGCATATTTATCTTTATATTTTGATGGATAGTTTTATCTAATTTATTTATTAGTACTCATCTTATTTTAGAGTTTCTTAAAAGTTTAATTTAAAATTTTGTTTATTAACATAAATTTTCATGAACTTTATAAAGTTTGCATCAAATTCACCCTACATTGAGATTTTCATAAAATCCAGACATCGATATTTTCACTCATATTAATATTGTACAATACTAATAAGGTGTTTGACACACCAACTCAAGTTATCAAACTAATAGTTTTTTATATTTTCTGAAAAGTTAACTTAGTTTCGCTATTTATAACTCAAACTTGAACTTAAAAACTCAAACATTAAAAGTTCATAACTTTGCTATTCTACGTCCAAATGAGTTGATTTATTTTTTAATTATTGCATAGACTTTCGAGACGAATAAAATAAGATTCATATTGATAATTTTTTTAAAATGTTTTAAGTTTTTATATTTAAAAGGGAATGCATGAATTTATTTATTGAATGTTGTTTATTTAAAACAAGATATTATATATAATATCATGGTATAGGAATACAACACTTTCAAATATAGAAAATATTCTCTTAAAAGAATAAAGATACACAGTACAAAAAGTAAAAATTAAATAACAAGGTTTTTTTTTTTTTTTGTTTTTAGTGTAAGTAACAAGGTATTCAAGCAGCCTCGTTTCATACCCAAAAAAGAAGCCAGCCAGGTTANAATATCATGGTATAGGAATACAACACTTTCAAATATAGAAAATATTCTCTTAAAAGAATAAAGATACACAGTACAAAGAGTAAAAATTAAATAACAAGGTTTTTTTTTTTTTTTGTTTTTGTTTTTTTGTTTTTAGTGTAAGTAACAAGGTATTCAAGCAGCCTCGTTTCATACCCAAAAAAGAAGCCAGCCAGGTTAGAAACCCTTGAACGCAAAAATTTAATTATGGTCGATCAAAAATAGTTAAAAATTTATATTTACGAATCAACGTCATTTCGAGTGATATTAAAAAAATAAAAAATAAAAAGAAAAAGACCTTTTTAACAACTGTTCCTGATCGTTGTCAACTAGAGAAAACAACTTTTGTTTAAAATAGGCCAACGCGTTTCAATAACAACTAAAATGTCAAAAAATCTTAATTCTCCTTTTTTGTTCAGTTAAAAAAAAAAAAATCAATAATGTCCATCTATAATGCTTTGGGGTTTCATGAATTTCTCCGAAACTCATATCGTGAAAGAAGATATTAAGGGTCCGTTTGGTTCATTAGTTTGAATTGAAATATTTTAGTTGTAATAGTAAATTTTTTTGAATTTTCAGAAAAGACAAAAAACTTTTTACGAAAAAGACAAAAACTTTTTAAAAAAAAGATTAAAAAAAGTACGGTTTGAGTTAGATTGAGATGATAAAGCAAACAAGTCCTAAACTATTCATTGTAAACAATATCATTCCTTCTTAGTTGTTCAACTAATTTGGTCTTTTCAGTTGGTCTATAAATTCAAAACAATCTTGGCCCACGATAGCATATAAGATCCAAAACCAGCTTGTGCAATTTATGCACGACGAAACCATACTACAGTTAAAACCTATACATTTATATATATATATATAGGTCCAAAAAAAGGGCTGATCTGCTATATATATAGAGTTCGGCAAATAAAACAAAATGTAGATTGTAGAAAACCCACTTGTTCAAAGTCAAATCCTCTCCAAACCCAATTACATATCTAGTTGTGTTTTCATTTGTGTCTCTCAATTTATATATATTTATATAAATTTATGTATGTATTTGTATGTATGTTTCTAAATAATTGCTTCATATATTTTCGAATCGAACTCCTATGAACCACAAACCTTTTATCACTTATATCTATCTCACGAGCTCACTTAGCTTTTCATGCAAAAAAGATGATCAGCACTCAAAAGTATTGAGCTCCAAACATGACAAGAAACAAAGTTAGACATATCCATTGTATCTATTTTTCTTTTCTTTTCTTTTTTTTGTTTTCTATATAGTTAATTAATTAGAATCGCATGCTTATAAGGAAGTGTTATGTTAGCATTTTGTGGTTATTAAAAGTTTAGGGGGGCTATTGTTAATTTATCCCTGATTATTATTAAATTCAGATGTTGACATAAATGTTCACTAAAAACTCTACAGGCAAATTTTACATCTTAACAATGAACGTTTATATATACTTGTCTATATATATGTGTCAAGAAACAAGGTAGATATATCTATTATATATATTTTTTCTATTTTTATCTATATAGCTAGCTAAGAGCTGCACGTTTAGAGAGAAGTATTTGATTAGTATGTCGGCTTGTTATGGTTATTAAAAGTCCATGAGGTGACTGTTATTAGCTTATCCTTAGATATTATCAAAAGGGTTCTCCATACATTAATAGAAATATTTGCTGAAAATTCTACGGACAGACCTTATTCATTGACGAAAAGTGTGCGTATATATACATGTATATGTAAATACATGTAAACATGGAAATGCTTGTGATTAAGGAAAACAAAATCACCAAAAGAGATGCGGATTCAGATTCCGCTTGCAAATTTCAGCAGAATTTGTATGGCCTTTTAATTTGTTTTGTTCAAAGGTTCCTTTTTCAAAAACAAAAGTGGTTGTCAAGATCAAATTATGTGGACCATGAACCAAGCTGAAACATTAAGATTTATTAGACCTTTTAAGGAAAAGATCGTATTGGAGATGAAATCATAGACACACACACACACACACACATATAAACACAATTTCAGCTGCCAGAGTAACAAAAACAAAAGGAATCAATCTTGAGCACTACTTTTATGTATGGAGTAGACCCTCATGAGGTGATAAGGATTCGAAATATCAGTGAGATTTTGTACTACAAGGACCACTAGTAGTACAGATTCCCCATACACTTTCCCAGAAGTCTCTTTCACCCAATCATATCAAAATCTCCAAAGCTTTGCCTCATTTCTACTCCTAGGGAAACAAGCTAAACAGCCATGTAAAGAAATTAATCATGTCAACAACAGTCGCTCGGGATATTGAGTGTGTGGAGTTTAATTATTATCCTAACGTTAAGTCAGTTTGCAGATCAACATGAAAATGGATTTTCTAGCTTGTTAATTTGTAAGATTCCTCTTTGCATTACTGTGAATATCTGTCCAGCGAGATCGAAAGTTGACATATATATATATATATCAATTATATCAGTAGTAAATCACTGTAAATTTTGTGTGTGTTTATTTATTTATTTATTTATTTATTTTTATTTTTAAACAACGGGCTGCAGAAATATGAAGTTTAAATATTACTCTAACGTGAAGTCAGTTTGTAGAACATAGGGAAAATGGATTTTCTAGCTTGTTAATTTGTATATCTCTAGAGCGACAGAAACTTGACATGTCTCTCATATTAAGCTTAAAATCATTGTAAATTTTGTATGCGTTTAGTTGTTTTGTTTTGTTTTGTTTTGTTTTG
>JAFMPE010046655.1:3570-18500 GCA_024759925.1 Ficus religiosa | reverse complement strand
TCAGGAAACAAAAATAATAAATAAAAAAAATTCTCACTTATATTTTCATAACTAAAAACAATCATTTTCAAATCATACATGTATATTTGTGGTATCATCAAAGAAGCCGTGGGGGATCAATCCGATGAGAGTTGTCTGCAGCAACTGAAGCTGATCACTTTGCTGCATTTCAGTATTCCATGACATAATATTATCAGAACATGACGACCAAAAAGGAAATTTTAATTTTACTCTTGAGAGAGACAAAGAAAAAGCCTTGCAGTTTAAAATACTCTAAATCCTCCAGTCTTCACTCGTTGATTATTTGTTTTTGCTGCTGTCCATTGCTGTCGTTTGGCCATCTCTCAATGGATCTGTACATTTCTCTTTATTTTATTATATAAACAGTTTGCCTTTTTTTCTTTTTTTCTTTTTTCCTTCCTCCTAAGGTGTAATAAATGACCAAAGTCTTTCGTCTACTTTTTGTCTTTCTTACTGGGTTTATTAGGTCTCTTTAAAGACTTGGAGATCCATTTATCATGATCCTGCCCAAATTCAACACAGAAAAGAAATAGAAATAAAATTAAAAATTAAAAAAAAGAAAAGAGAAAAAGGAAATACCAAAAGAAGAAAAAGTTGTAAACCAAATCCATCATTAGATTTTCCATTTTCGTTGGAGGATTCTTTCTGAGAGTAATCCATTTCCCCAAAAAAAAAAAAAAAAAACTGGATCGGTTATCACCTTCAAAAAGCTCTCCTTTCTTTCCCTTCATGGCTTCCCCAGGTGGGACTACCAATCCAAACCCAAACCCAAACTACAACTATCTTGTTCAACAACAAGAAGGTGGTCTGTTCGACCTTCAAAAGCTCTTCAAACCCTCCTCTTCGGGTCCCACATTCCCTGTCCCCACACCCGCCAATCTCAACAACGTCGCTTCATCGCCGCCTTCATATCCGACGACCTCCGCTTCCTACCCGCCGTCCACCGGCGTCCCGCCCCACCCTTTCCTTATGCAGCCGCCGAGCCCTAGACCCCCCTCCCCGCAGCCGCCGTCTTCCTCTCCCAACCCCAACATCTCCGGCGGCGCTCGCTTGATGGCCCTCTTGAACACTCAGAAGCCTCACGATTTGCCTTCTGCGCCGCCGCCGCCGCAGCCGTTGTCTTCGGTGCCACCCTTTGACTCGTCGCCGTCGACGCCGATGAGATTGCCGAGCAGGAAGCTCCCAAGGGGACGGCACTTGATCGGCGACCGCTTCGTCTATGACGTCTCCGTGAGGTTGCAGGGCGAAGCGCAGCCTCAGCTCGAGGTCACTCCGATCACCAAGTACGGTTCCGATCCGGCGCTCTTCGTCGGCCGTCAGATTGCGGTGAACAGGTCTTACATTTGCTACGGCCTCAAGCCCGGTGCGATTAGGGTTCTTGACATCAATACTGCTCTGAGAGCTCTGCTTAAAGGCCACACTCAGGTTGGTTGTCCACTCACTGTACTTTGCTATTGTTCTGGCATTTCGAGTATTTCCATTTCCTTTTACTGGTTGAACGCCATGGATGGAAAGAAACGACTTTTTCCGCAGTTCGGACTTTGGCATTTCTGAAAACTGTCATGGAAGTTGTGTTGAGCAATAGCAATTTGATCACTTTTTATCTCTCTTTTTCCTTTTAATTATATATATATGTTCTCTTTGTTATCAGAGAGTCACAGACATGGCTTTTTTCGCCGAGGATGTTCACCTTTTGGCCAGGTATTTGTTTGTCCATGTTTCATCTTGTGATTAGTTTCATTTGGATAATGTGTGACTTTTGTTTTCTGTTTAGTGCAAGTGTTGACGGAAGGGTTTTCATATGGAGGATCAGTGAAGGCCCAGATGAGGAGGACAAGCCTCAAATTACTGGGAAAGTCGTTCTTGCCATTCAGATAGTGGGAGAGGGGAAACCCGTACATCCTCGGCTGTGTTGGCATCCTCACAAACAAGTAAGTGTTTTCAGTTTATGTAATGCAGGAGCGTACTTGAACTTGGGAGGCAGCCTATATGGCTTGGGCCTTGAAGAAGTGCTTGTGCCCGACCTTTGGATGTGCCAACGGATTCGATTCATGAGGGACTCATCGAAATAAGGGCCCAAATGGATGGTACTTGGGGGTAGATTCTCGAGTCTGGTCCTAGCTGGTGTTTGAAAGATTTGATTGTGCCTCTCCCATCAGTTGCAACTTTTGGGATGAAGTGATTGCGTCACTCCTACTTATGTTATGTTATTATCCTACGAATTTGTTCTGCATGTCTGGCTAGTCTGGTTGTTAGCTTCATTGGGGTTGTGACTTAGTTGGCAATAATTGTTTTACAGGAAATTTTGATGGTTGCAATAGGAAACTGCATCCTGAGAATTGATACACTGAGAGTTGGAAGAGGCAAAACATTTTCTGCAGAGGAGCCTCTTCAGTGTCCCATTGATAAGCTGGTTGAAGGGATCGTCTTAGTTGGTAAGCACGACGCTGAAATTACTGAGTTGTCAATGTGCCAATGGATGATCAGCCGGTTAGCTTCAGCATCAATAGATGGCATGGTTGGTATATGCTTTCTTCTTCACCACTTTGCATTGTGGTCTTTCAGTTTTATCTTTCTCTTCCTAGTTGGGTTTTCATAAAACTAGTAAATTGGTGATACTCTACTGCCACAGGCCCAAACGTCACACCCTTAAAAACAAAAAAAGAAAAATAAAGTTAGAAGCTAAATATACCTCTTGGGAATATAGTGAAACGATGGGACTGGTGATAATCAAATGGTCGAGCAGTTATTATAATTTTATTTGCTTAATAGTGGATAGGAGTTATTTAGTCAAGCTACTATAGTACATCTAAAAGACGGTGGTTTATCTATCATGAAAATTTGGGGCAATGATTAAGAGTAAACTTTTTGTGTATGCCAGGCTTCATATTATATGGGTGCACGACTAGTGTAGCTAACTTTCGACTGTTTATATGTGATTCTATTTTGTTTGATCACTTAGCACACTTTCTTATGCTGTGACAGGTGAAGATATGGGGAGACCGCAAGGCATCACCACTCGCTGTGCTACAACCACATGATGGTCGTCCTGTTCATTCGGTGACATTTTTAACTGCCCCTCACCGTCCAGATCACATTGTGCTTATCACTGCGGTATATGCTTTTTTTCTTCTGCCTTCAATATTTTGATATGCTATAAAAACATTAAGAAAAATTTTAAAAAAAATCATTTTCTGATTGCACACATGCTGAACTATTCTTTTAATTTGTTTCCCCTTTTACAGGGTCCCCTGAATAGGGAAGTCAAGATGTGGACCTCCACAAGTGAGGAGGGGTGGCTCTTGCCTAGTGATGCTGAATCATGGCAGTGTACTCAGACTTTGGAAATAATTAGTTCTGCAGAGCCGAAACTTGAGGAGGCATTCTTTAATCAAGTTGTTGCGTTACCTCAAGCAGGCCTATTTCTACTTGCAAATGCCAAAAAGAATGCCATTTATGTTGTACATATAGAGTATGGGCCTAATCCAGCTGCAACCCGCATGGATTACATTGCTGAGTTTACCGTCACAATGCCTATTCTGAGTCTTACTGGAACAAGTGATAGCTTACCAGACGGAGATAATTCCGTACAAGTCTATTGTGTCCAAACACAAGCTATTCAGCAGTACGCATTGGACTTATCCCAGTGCCTGCCACCACCTATAGAAAATGTGGAATTGGAGAAAACAAAGTCTGCCTCTAATCCTTTTGATGCTGCTGATGTTTCCGCTACACTAGACTTGTACCATAAAAGTAAACCATCTGAAAGTTCCCCCTTAGCAAGCCATCTTGTAAAAATGTCTTCGTCTGAGAGTACAAGCTTGCCAGAAGTTTCTTCTTCTGCAGTGGATTACAGGCCAATAGCCGTGACGTCTGAGCTTGGAAGCGAAGAAGTGGTTCCATCACCACCCCCTCTTCCTTTGAGTCCAAGATTAACACGTAATTTGTCTGGTTTTAGGAGTTTACCCAATGGCAGTGAGACTAGTCCGACTCCCAAGGATCAGGGTGGTGATCAGCCAGTTATTGATCATTCATTCGGCCAGAGAATGGACTTTGTCAAAGATAACGTTACTGACGCACCTCCCACAGGTGACAATCTTCGTACTCAGAATGATATTTCTGTCGTTTCTAGTCCTGCTGTGGCGTTTAAACACCCTACACATCTTGTAACTCCATCAGAGATACTATCTACTGCTGCTTCATCTTCTGAGCATTCTCTAACCAGTCAGGGTGCGAGTGCTTTGGAAACAAAGGTTCAGGATGTTGTTATTAACAATGATGCTGGGAGCACCGAAGTGGAGGTTAAAGTTATTGGTGAAACAGGAGCTTATAAAAATGACGGCGACGACATCCATATAGAATCCCAAAATGTTGCACAAAAAAAGGGAAAAGCTTTTTACTCACAGGCCTCAGGTCTTGGCTTTCTGATGGCACGTGATTATCGCATTGAAACATATAATGTGGAAGGAGTTGCCAAGACTAGTGATCTTGGTGTTATTGAAACACCACAACAGCATTCTAACGACGATAGGGAAGAAGTTCAAGATACGACAAAAGATGTCCCTTCCAAGGCTGGTGAATCAGAAACTCCCGTAACAACCCCTGTCCAAGCTACAAAAGGGAAAAAGCAGAGGGGAAAAAATTCTCAAGTATCTGGTCCATCTTCCTCTTCCCCAAGCCCTTTTAACTCCACGGGTTCGTCCAATGGTCCTGATGGCAGTTCAGATTCCCCACCTGGGGAGGCTAAATTGCCCCAGTTGTCAGCTATGAAGGATATGCTGGATCAGGTAATTTTCGGAATATTCTCGTACTACTGTTATGATTGTACAGTTTGATGAGCTTACAGATGATCAGTTCACTGTACAATAATCTTTTATTGCATATTTCTGAACTGTTCTTGTTAAGGGTTTTGCATTCACTAGATGGGCTGTACATCAGAACCGAATCAGTATATTTAAATTGGATATCTTCTTTTAATTCATTAACTTGTTTTCACCTTGCGATCACTGTACCTTCGATTAAAAAGTTTTGTTTCTGCCGAATGTCATGTGTAACTTCTGAAGTTCTCATAGAGCCTAGATTGCTTGCAATGCCCCCGTGCTGTTTGGGCTTGTAAGGAGATCTATCGTTCATTCGACTTTGGATGTTCAATGCTAATTTACCTCATTTTGTAATTAGAAGAAATTGTGACGATTTCATTCCTTCATTAGAAAGAGTAGAAATTATAATTAGCTCCACTGCATAATTCTGTTTCCATAATGTAATTATATGTGTTTTAACATTTTATTACATGTTCCAGTTAATCAGTGCACAGAAAGAACTACAGAAACAGATGAATGCGATTGTTTCTGGTCCAGTTACCAAAGAAGGTAGACGACTAGAGGGATCCCTATGCCGGAGCTTGGAGAGAGTTGTCAAGGCTAATTCAGAAGCTTTGTGGTCTCGATTCCAGGAAGAAAATGCTAAGCAAGAGAAGTCAGAACGAGAACGTACTCAGCAGTTAACAAACTTGATCACCAATTCTATAAACAGGGACTTGCCGACCATGTTAGAGAAAACCCTTAAGAAGGAAATAGCTGCTATTGGACCAAATGTAGCTCGTTCAATAACCCAAATTACGGAGAAAACTGTATCTGCATCTATCACAGAATCTTTCCAGGTTCGGATATTTAATCTTTTTTAAGTTTTTAACTGTTTGAAGGTGTTCTGGATTGCTTTTTTTTTGCCTCTTGTTTCTTTTCTTGGCGAAGTCCACCATTGTAAATGGAGCCTTTGCACAAAATGTAGCCATTTCCAACAAATAATAGAGAATAATTCGAAAGATGCATATGTCAGAAGCCTTATAGATAATGTAAATATTTTCTTAAAATCATCTTATGAGTCCCTTTCCTGGGACTGCGTTGTTTCCTTCATGTTCCAGTCTAAATGATATGATGGGTTTGCTTATTGAAATGCGTTTTTAAACTAAAGGTAGTCCAGACGAAATAAAGTTAGTTTGCAAATAAATTTCTTTTTCTCTGTTTTTCTGCAGAAAGGAGTAGGAGAAAAGGCAGTGAATCAATTGGAGAAAGCGGTTAGTTCAAAACTTGAAGCCACACTGACCCGGCAAATCCAAGCACAGTTTCAGACTTCTGGGAAGCAAGCTCTTCAGGTGATAGATAGTTTATAAAAATTTCCCCTTTTTTTAACCAATGATGTGATTTCTTTTTTTTTTTTTGGCCAAATTATTTTAGTTCTCTATTTAGCTTTAACTTTCACTCTAAGGTGTTGAAAATAATGTGTCATACCTATGGTGTTAGTTTGTCCTCGCTCATCACCGTTGTCATGATCATTTATAGTTATCACCACTGCGTAATGACGTTTAGATACGAACTTCAAAGCTCCTATCCAAAATTCCTAAAATTTATCTTACTTTTCTAGTTTCCCATGTTAGTTTGAGTAATCAGAGGCATTTTTTGTCGCATGTTACAATTGTTTTAAATTATCAATTTTTTTATGCTGCTTATTGAACTTATTCTGCTCTATCGTAATTATGGAATCAAAAATTGCAGGATGCCTTAAGATCAAGTTTGGAAGCCTCTATAATTCCCTCATTTGAGATGTCATGCAAAAATATGTTTGAACAAGTTGATGCCACATTTCAGAAAGGGTTTGTCAAACATTCAAGTGCTGCTCAGCAGCAGTTTGAGTCCACGCATTCTCCACTGGCTGCTGCTCTGAGGGTACGTTTAACTTACCAGATTATTCTAGTTTGTTACTAAGATATTTTCTTTCTATATGATACTTTCTTTGAACTTTTACATGCTTTTGATTGGTTCTTCAATTGTTTGCTGCGTCCTTGTTTTGCTAATTTTACATTTTCTGGCTGTACTTTTTTGTGTTTTTGCTCTAAATCTGTGTTGTCACACACTCAGGATGCAATTAATTCAGCATCAACAATAACTCGAACTTTGAGTGGAGAACTAGCTGATGGGCAACGTAAGCTGCTAGCCTTCGCAGCTGCTGGTGGTAGCTCAAAAGCAGCAAATCCATTGGCAACGCAGTTGAGCAATGGACCACTTGGTGGTCTACATGAAACGGTGCTCTCTCTCTCTCTCTCTCTCTCTCTCCTGGTTATTTTTCAGAGAGATCTAACATTTGGATGGCCAAATCTGTACGTTAGGCCGAAGCACCTGTTGACCCAATTAAAGAACTATCCAGGCTGATTGCGGAGCGCAAATTTGAGGAAGCATTCACCGGAGCCCTGCACAAGAGTGATGTTTCCATAGTTTCCTGGTTGTGTTCTCAGGTATTCTTTGCTTTTGCTTGTAGTGCAGATGCATAATTGTGACATCTTCTGCATACAAGTCACAGAGTTTAGATAGAGGTTCATAAAATAATTTAATACTACTGTATAACTAGATTTTATTGCTTAAGGTAAATCTGATCGGGTTTCGTTCTTCTTCTTTCACCAGGCTGATTTACAGGGCATTTTGTCACTAGTGCCACTCCCTCTAAGCCAAGGAGTTCTGTTGGCCCTTCTCCAGCAATTGGCCTGCGACATTAGCAATGATAAACCAAGAAAGCTTGCTTGGATGACAGAGGTGGCCTTAGCCATAAATCCAACAGATCCGTTGATCATGATGCATGGCCGGCCAATCTTCGAAGAAGTCTATCAGAGACTCGGTCATCATCGAAACCTACCCACTACAGCTGCGCAGGATGCAAATAGCATCCGACTTCTTATGCACGTCATCAACTCTGTGTTAATGAGCTGTAAATGATTGTTTTGCCCCTCTTCTGGTGATTTGTAAGTGGAGCTTCGCTGTATAGAAATCTTAGGAAATTTAGTTGGGAGAAGAATAAAAGTTCGTTTATGGTGTTTGTATTTGATCATGTGTAAAAATGTTTTGGTTAATGTTCTGTTGACGTTTATATTTTTACATGCTCTTAAACCCTTTTTTCCAGCAGCCATTGAAATGGCCTTGAATTGATGGGGATGTAAAATTAAATTAGTAAAAGGAATCTCAACAAATTTGGAGCTTTTTTTTTTTATTTTTTATTTTAATTGTTTTTTTGCCCCCCTCTCTTTTGTGTGTTCGTTTGTCTTAACCATGAAACGACAGAAAATCCTGAAACGTGAACGGCAAGTCGTCCATCTTCATAAACAACAGCAAAATGTAAGATTAGAAACGGCATGTAGTTTAGCTAACTTGAATGAAAACGGGCAAGAAATTAATGATGTGTGACAATTACGATTTTTAAAGCGACCAAATTGTCGTTTTTCTGTCCTAGACGACGAAAAGCCGTAAAGTTGTTCTCTCTCTCTCTGGAACAGGTTATTGTCCATTTTTCAACAGACAATAAACTTTAGAGAATGAAAATTGCCGTTTCAGAACTGAACGACGTGTCATTTTAATAAGTAGAAAACGACAAACTTTCAAACGCTAAGTAAGACGCCCTCAATAGAGGAACACTTATTCCCATTGCTCAAACATAAAAAACAGGATACAATAAAATGTCGTTTATCCTCGTAAACGAGTACAAAATGCCATATAGAAGAAAAATACCAAGGATATCAACTATAATCCTTACTTTTGAATGTCAACTTATGTGAAATATGAATTGTAATTTTTTAATTAGTAAGTGTTTAAAGTATTATCATATCAATTGATTGCATTTACCAATAAATATATGACACATTAATTGGTACTCAAAAAGTTGAGATTGGAGTTGATGTCGCTGATATTACTCCATATAGAAAGATGTACAAATTCAATAGACTTAAATGACAGCAAACTACAGACAAACGACATGTTAATAAGAAACAAAGATCTTTGAGTAACAAGAACAAATCATTTTTTTGACTTGCAGCCACGCAAATAACTTCTCTTTCGGGTATCTAGCTTACGGAAAGCCTGGACCAAGGATTGCTCTTGCCGCTTTACAGAGGAACTAGTATAACAGACATGACTTAGACAAGCAAGACAACTCTTAATCACTTGTCCTCCTCTTGACTACAAAGCAGCTGTCGCTCTTAAATGGCTATCCTGACGGGAATCATTGACTGATGAAGAAAAGGCTGGCTTACCTGTGCTCTTCCTTAACTAATAGATGCTAGTTAGGGGGGCCATCTGCTAAACCCAGCCCCAGTCTAAGTAAAAGGGGGTTTGGCTCCAGGCTCCAACTTGATCTTGTTGTAGACTGCCCCTCCAAGGGGGCACTTGGCGAAAATGTTGGGTAGTAGCCTAAGCGCTAAGAAGCTCCAATCATGCTACTGAGACTATATGCTTAACACATGCAATTCAGACTCTTGACTTCCTTAGAAACTTTTTTCCAGGGAAAAGGGAGTGAAGTGACTTCCGGGGGAAGAAACAAACGATATAACAATCAGTCTCCAAAGCCCGAGCCAACGCACAAAATCAAAGGCTAGTGATTTCGTATATGAGAGAGAAGTTTCTTTTAGAACTGCACCTATAACTAGAAATTTCATAAGAGATGAAATACTCAGCGGCACCGATTTCTCCTCTGTTCTCACGCGAAATGGCGGCACCGAGTTCCATTTCATTTCTTTTGACTTGCAGCTACGCAAATAACTTCATTTCATGACCACCATAACCAGTAGGAGTATCTCCAAGGTTTATTTTCATTCTTTTCTGAGTGCAGCGGCACCGATTTCTCCTCTGTTCTCACGCGGGGATGAGAAGAGACCTCATCATTGCGGGGCTTATTAAAACAGGCTGAATCAGCAGCGATAGGGTATTGTATCTCCAATCCACTAAAACCAACTATGACAACGTCGAATCGAGAGCACCCTTTGTATCTAAAGAACAACGTATACCCAACTTGTAAGGAATGGTGTTTGGCAAATTCTGGACAGCCTTTGGCCAACCAAATATCACCATTATATTTTGTTAATCCCAATTTCCATTCTGCCCCACTTGTTACCCTAATAACTACAGGATTCGATACGTTTTTTTCCATATGTCATTATGTCATTAGAAATTCTCTGGGAAGGCTCTGCATAATGAAAGCCAAAAAAAAAAAAAAAAAAAAGGGAACCCTTTTATAAAATTTGTAAAAGAAGGTTCTACACGTACATCTTCCAGGAGTAAGAAGAAGCAGAAGGAAAAAAGAAAAGAAAAGAAAAGTTCTGCACATACATCAAACAGGAATGTCATTGCATACATTTCCAGAGAGGCAAAAAAAAAAAGGGCATTAAATCAAAGGGCCATACTTGTCATAAAAAGAAACGGGAAGAAATTATAGGGATGAAATCGGGAGGATATAAAGAGCTTGCGAGTTTGTTGTAAAGAGAAGTGGGTAAAACCCGTATCATAAATTGGGGAGTAACAGGGGAAAAGGTTTTCAGCTTCAGCTTATCAAGTGGGCGGTTACAGGACCACGACGTCATTGTTCAACCCAGAAGCTTTACGAGTTTGCAAACCCCTTCTTCTCTTTCACCTCTGAGAGTACTTATGAGGGTTCTTGTTCCTGCGTATACATATATATATACACACACGCACATATACCTGTTGTTTGTAGCAAATGAATTTGGCGCGCAGTTGGGGCAAAATGGAGGGAAATTCATAAGCTAGCCTCTTTTTTTTTTTTTTTTTTTTTTTTAAGCATTGATGTCCCACTAAATTTTTAATTTTGGTACTTTATTTTTGAACTTTTTAAATTATTACAATATATCAATATATCCTACTTGGCTTAACTTCTTATTAAAATTGATAACAAAAAAACTATATACATCCTATGTGAATATGAAAAGTCCTACTTTTTACAACAAAAAGAAATTCTGAATTTAATACAACTCCTTAATATAAATATTTCAAATTTAAATATTTAATTTAATGAAATGGATTGTAATAATTTAAGGGGTCATTTGTAACATGAGTTTGAAATGAAATTTTTATGTTAAAATTAACTGACTTTTTAAAAACTAGTTAAAATTTTTATTAACTTTTTCAAAAAAAGACAAAAATTGAAATGACAAACTTAAATTTAAACTTGTAATCCAAACACACAGTGGCGGGGTTACAAAACTTTTTAGGGGGGTGAATTAAACCAATTTTTGAACTTAAAATTGTTCAATGTAAACTTAATATCTAATTTAATTTGCTTTTAAAAGTTCAAAAAACACAAATTTGAATAGCAATGTGCTCTACTTATAGATAATTTGCAGTTATAAGTTTGAAATGGTGTAAATTTACAAATCAAATCTTTAGACATAATTGAAAATTTTACAAAAATCTAAACAAATTTTATAATTATAAAATTTTATTTGGGGGGCGGCAAATTAGTAACTCTTTCAATTGGGTTTAAAACATAAAGGACCCCGTTGGGTCAGCGGGGGCAACTGACCCCACTGGACCTGGCTCCGCCTCTGTAAATACATGCTATAAAGTTGATGAGTGAATTGTCAAAGTTAAATACTTGACAGACAAATTGCAAGGATGAAAAATTTGGAAGACAATAATGCTAAATAGTAAATTCCATAAGGTTAAATGGTCAATGAGGTTTACAGAACGAAAAGCACGTCATTGTAGGATTAAGCGACAGCAGCTTATGTCATCCTAGCACATGAACAGCGGGAAAACGACGACAAACTTTTGGAGCAGGAAAACGACGACAAACTTTTGGGAAAAAAAATATATAATAATTGGTACCTTCTTTGGTTAATATACTTTTCAATATGAAACCTTTATTGAGACATAAAATGACAATTCTACCCTTTATGCGTCAAGGTTAGTTTAAAAAAATTTAAAAGAGTAAAATTATTATTTTATGCTTGAAAAGGAGACTCAAAATACTTGAATGATTTTTAAAAAAAATATAACGTAATATATAAATAAGACATTCCGAACATCAAGGTATAAGAATATTAAACTACGGGTACCAAAATCTTTTCAGAAAATTAAACTTGTCGATTTCTAATTCCACGACAGCAAAGCAAACGACATCTGACTTTAGTACATAACAACAGAAAAACGACAATTAACTTTCAATCATGTCGTTTACAGGAATATTGCAACACTTTCCCTCCCACCAAAAACAAACTTTCGACACCGACTCTGCAATCTGCTTCTTATTGATTTCTCACGTAATTCTTGTGGATTTTTCTCTGTAACTTTCCCGAGCTATATTTCTATTTCGGAATTAACAATGTTATTTTATTACAGTCATACCCATTGTGAGTTTCTGTGATGAAAAAATCATGAAGAAGCTTATCTTTTGTAGAAGAAAACATTTTGGGCAAATTTTAGTATCTGCTCGGTATAGAACGTTCGTTGGTCCGGCTATCTTAACAGATTCCGAGGTTTTGGAAGCCGAAGATTGGTACACTACTCGTGTAATTCAAGATAAGGACCTTCTTCGCAAGAGCCAGGACAATTCTGGAGCTGGGCTTCATGTTCTGGACTTGATTGACCGGGGTTCTTTGCAAGCTGATCGTACTTTTTACAGTAAGTTGCTCAAAAGATGTACTCAAATGGGGAAGTTGAGAGAAGGAAAAATGGTCCATGCCCATGTTCTGAATTCCCAGCTCACAGATGACCTCGTCATTGGGAACACCATTCTCAACATGTATGCTAAATGTGGGAGTCTTGTGGATGCCCGTAAGGTGTTCGATGAAATGCCTCTGAAGGACATGGTTACTTGGACTGCCTTGATTACTGGCTATTCTCAGAATGATCAGGCCGAGGAAGCGCTTGCTTTGTTTCCTCAGATGTTGCGGCGTGGATTGGAGCCCAACCAGTTCACTATCTCCAGCGTGTTAAAGGCTTCCGGGAATGGGACTACTGATAAGCGTGGCTGGCAACTTCATGCGTATTGTTTGAAGTGTGGGTATGATTCAGACGTTTATGTGGGTAGTTCTCTTGTGGACATGTATGCTAGGTATGGTCATATGGTTGATGCTCGGTCAATCTTCAATGGCCTGGTGACCAAGAATGAGGTGTCTTGGAATGCTTTGATTGCTGGGCATGCAAGAAAAGGTGAAACAGAGAACGCCCTCAGGCTGTTCTGCAAGATGCAGGGGGAAGATTTTAAAGCTACTCACTTTACGTATTCTAGTTTGTGTACTGCTTGTGCTAGTACGGGATCTTTAGAGCAGGGAAAGTGGGTTCATGCACATGTGATTAAGTCTGGTGGTAGACTAGTTGCTTTTGTTGGAAACACTCTTCTTGACATGTATGCCAAATCAGGCAGCATTGAGGATGCCAAGAAAGTTTTCGATAGGTTGGTCAAGCGAGATGTAGTTTCCTGGAACTCGATGCTTACCAGATATGCCCAACATGGGCTCGGAAAGAAAACAGTGCAGCATTTTCAAGAAATGATGACGAGTGGAGTTGAACCAAACGATATAACCTTCCTTTCTGTTTTGACTGCTTGTAGCCATGCTGGGCTTTTGGATGAAGGGCAGCACTATTTTGAATTGATGAATAAGTACAAGGTAAAGCCAGATGTTTCCCACCATGTGACAATGGTTGATCTTCTTGGCCGGGCAGGTCTACTTGATCGAGCTCAGAAGTTCATAAGTGAAATGCCTATTGAACCCACTGCAGCTGTCTGGGGAGCCTTGCTTGGCGCTTGCCGGATGCACAAGAATATGGAGTTGGGTGCTTATGCTGCCGAACGTGTTTTTGAGCTTGACCCTCATGATTCGGGACCCCATATATTGCTATACAACATGTATGCTTCCGCCGGTAGATGGCATGAAGCTGTAAAAGTGAGAAAGATGATGAAAGAGAGTGGAGTCAAAAAGGAACCTGCATGTAGTTGGGTGGAAATTGAGAATTCAGTCCACATGTTTATTGCAAACGATGACACACATCCGCAATGGGAAGAGATCCGCAAGATGTGGGAGAAGATTAGCGGAAAAATCAGGGAGATAGGATATGTCCCAGATACAAGTCACGTGCTTTTGTTTGTGGACCAGCAGGAAAGGGAAGTGAAGCTGCAGTATCATAGCGAGAAACTTGCGCTGGCATTTGCTCTGCTAAACACACCTCCAGGATCCACCATACGGATCAAGAAGAACATTAGGGTCTGTGGGGATTGTCACTCCGCGATCAAGTATGTGTCAAATGTGGTTGCAAGAGAAATCATCGTGAGAGATACCAACCGTTTCCATCACTTCCGTGAGGGCTCTTGTTCATGTGGAGACTATTGGTAGTGCTGATTTTTCAGTGCTTAATTAGTCAGATAAGTCTGAAGCATGAAAAGCATTGTGGAATGGACGTTAATCCACTGCATGATTATCCTAGTCCGAGTCCAACTTGGCATCCTGATTTCAAGGGTTACTTTTGGAAGCAAGCTCACCATAAACTACCCTCTGAATGACCTAAAGGAGACGATGGAGAATATGCGAGGTGAGTACTCTCACGTGTTAAAGGCGGAAAAGACACGTGATATGAACATATTAGACGAGAAAACAAGTTACATCGTCAACAAGAAAGATGAGCACAACCGCACGTTTCCGTTGTCCTTCTGAAGATTGCACCAAAAATGGAGACTTTTTTTGTTCCTCGTAACAGAAAATTGCCAAATCATGTCCCGCGTTGTGAACTTGTGACTCATTCAAAAGTAATAAGATAAGGATATCATTATTTTGGTGGAAATACCTACCCTATACACACATCACATTAATTTTCATATCGACCGACTGTATGAGAATTGTTTTTTGTGATGTTGGAAAGTATTTTCGATTATAACAAATCTGGAAATCATGGTTATCAATGCATGTTAGGGACATTAATTCTAATAAAAATATATTTTTAACCAACTTTCATAATAATGGGTTGTCATATTTTCGATGACATCGATAGGTATGAAAAAAAAAATTTTGAGATAGAAGTCGGTGTCCCTATCATTATTAGTTTGCAAAAATCAAGTCCCTATCATTATTAGTTTGCAAAAATCAA